>JAJIYU010017314.1:0-11725 GCA_030144865.1 Tinospora cordifolia | reverse complement strand
TATATTTACCCACTAAAAAGTTGATGATGGAAAGCTTTTGTTTTTTATTAAAACAAACAAAAAAAAAAGAAAAAAAAAAAGAAGAAAGAAAGAAAAGAAAGAAAGGGCTCAATAATATTTATAAGTGGATACACAACTCATATATAATAATCTTTTAATCGATGTCATGTCACAGCCCTTTTTACATGGAAGACTTAAACACTTAATTTGGTCTAACCAAAAAGTTTATGGAGATAATTGCAGATTAGTTGGATGCCACCACCTCTCAAACTAGCACACTTGTTGTAAAATAATTGGCCGAATTTGACAATGTTGTATAGTCTTCCTTGTCTTAAAGTGGTGGTGATGTTGATTTGATTTATAAATTCCTGATATAACACTTAACTATTCAAATAATAATGTTAGATCAACAAATGCTATTCACCTCTCATTAATGTTCCTTGCTCTTCTTGCCATTTTACTATTTATATGCCTATCTATGTAGGTATATATTTTATCTATCTATGCATTAATATATTCCCATATATATACATTTATATATATACTTGTCAATGTTACCACTATAATATAATATTCTATTGTACTCGCACTTACGGACTTATTGGATTAGATTAAATTTATTGTTACATGGAATATGACAGTTGTAAATAAGTAAACTGGGGTTGACCGCATCAATCAAAATAAAGAGTAAATCTCAATCGATGAGAACGAAGTATTCGATTATTCAATAAGACGAGTAGTAGTTACTTAATCTATGATAGTAAGTCTCGATACTTTATCATATGATATATTTACTTAATAAAATAAAAGGAAGTGATGGTTTTTAGTTAAGCCATATAAGTTTTGACATATTAATTGAAAAAAAAAAATTTTAAGTTAGGAGAGTCGTCAAGGTTTTGCTTGGTAGATGATAAAATTAAGCATAGGAATTAAAATCTTAAAGATTTCTAAATGCATGAAAATGTTCAACATTTTTATTTTCATAGCCAAAATTATATCTATACCTATAACTATATGTGTATATATATATATATATTATAATCTTACAACTTTAAAAGATAATTGATAACTATATATGTGTATATATATTATAATCTTACAATTTTTAAAAGATAATTGACTATTTTTTAATTAAAACTTCAAATATAATGTATATTTCTTTTATAATATCTGTCCCTAATGCTTATTATTAAGTTAAATAAAATATTGATTTAAAAATTGATAACTGATAGGTATAAGTTCAGCATTTTAACAAGAAACAACCTACTCTTCCTAAGAGGGGCTCTCATTATATAAAATCAATTTCAAAATTATGCTTAACATGGATGTTTACATCAAGTTTGACAATTGTAACGATGATTTTGATATGCAAGACAAGTATCATTAAACAACACATGCCCAACATGTAATTAATTAATAAAAAAGATTAAAACCCTAATTAGGCTATGAAGCAGTCAATTCGAATACCAATGATTAAAGATAATGTCTTCCAATCTATTTTTATTTTTATCGTAATCATTATAATCATTGCTCAAACTGTTAATTATTGTAAAGTTAGTTTTTAATGTAACATAACCGTCATTAGCTAGGGCAATAATTTATTAGTTTGAAAGGGTGATTAAAGTCTACAACAAGACAAGAATAGTTTGTCATTTGATTCTTGAATTAGCAAAACTAACTAGTTGATTCGTTCTGATTAATGCCTAGCAATAGCGTGCAAGTTCTAATAGACTTTTTTTTTTTCCCTATAAGATATTTTTAGGCCGGCTTAACACTGCGATATTACTAATCCATTCTGGTTAGGGGTTGGGCCTTCCAACAAGAATTTTTGTACATACGAAACTCGAAACCGAGACTTCACTTAACTGAAATGGCAACCAGACTGCCGGTAATCTAATCAATAACCTAAATTATTTTAGCTTTCGTTTTTTTTTTTAAACCTTAACCTATTGTTTTCATTTTATGATATATTTTCAAATTTGACCATAGTGCTTGTAAGCACTTAATTTTTTAATACTTCCCGTTTTTACCAACATCCAATAAAAGCAAACAAGACCTAATGCAAATAAAAACAAAAAAAAATAAGTTTCATGAATTCTAGCTACATTATTTTTATAAAATAAACTAAAAAAATTACAACCATTGATTGCACTTGTGTTTTTGTGACAGTAGTACTATTAATTTGATTTTTTTATTTTAATTTTTTATAATAGAGTAGTACTAGTGATTGGTGTTTATAATATAAGATTCATTTGGGGTGTGAGATGATAGATTCCTTGCATTTGAAAGTCACATTCTCACATGACATCCCTTTGGTATGAATTAAAGTAATGGAGGAGAAGACGTGTACATCACTTTGTGAAATGCATACTACCTAATGTTGTCTCCCATTAGGATATACACTTCCTCAATTAAATATTCAATTTTAAAACTACAAAAAGCTTGTGTCTCACTAGCTTTCTTTCTTTCTTTCTTTCTTTTTTTGATTTAATTGGTGCAATAATTATGTCTGAAAACTTTATATTATATTTAGTTCATGATTCAAATATAATTTTTTTAAATTAAAATTTTAAAAAATTTATATTTGTAAACAAATAAAAAAATAATTTTCATTTTTTTAGGATGAGAACTAATTCGTTCTTTAAAGCAATAAAATCAGTTCTTAAAAGAGTTTTATATTCTTAAATTTGAATTCTCATTTTTGAATTACCAGCCAAACATAATCTAAAAGTTTTATTAATTATGAGTAAAATTATTATTGTCATTATTATTATTATTTTCTCTTCATTCTTCTTCTTTTACCCACCTTACTATTAAATCCATTAAATTTATTTTATGCTCATTTGCAGCCCTTATCATAGACATTCATGAAATAATTAGTTAATAATAGGCTACACTAGACCTGGAAGATGGCCATCAAATGAAATATATTTTTATGAGTTTTATGAGAGTGGACCTATATATGTTACATTAGGCACTTATATTATTCAATACCAACTATTTTGTCAAGTTCTCAATTTTTTTCAATGAATCTATTATTTTGTTTTTATTAATATGTACTTTAAAAAAAAATTAAAAAGGGTAATATGAATATTCATTACAATTCTCATTATTATTAAGTACAAATCATGCCTACTGTCCCCCTGAGGCATTATAGTTATATGATTAATCCTAATATATTCAATATCATTGTTCTTTTTTTTTTTTTTTTGGGTGTGTGTGTGTGATTAACAAATCAAACCATGTTATTCTTGCTTTAGTTTTTTAACTACCACCCATTTCTTTTTTAAGAAAAAAGGGTTAATATAGCATTAATTGATACATCGGGACCGATTTAGATTTATATTTGGTCAAAGAATCATGTTTGCAAGAGCATGTGCCATTTTTATGATACAAATCCTTAGAAATTATAACTATGTCTGCCAGTTCACAGTGGCCCATTTTATCTAGCTAATGTCTTCTTCTAGTAAGTAACTACATGCAACATGGAACCACTGATCTCAGTTTCTCTCTCTCCCTCTCTTTTTTATTCATTTCATTTAATATATATATATATATGTGTGTATGTATGTATATATATACTATTTGTGCGTAGCTGTTCTTATATTATAATTTCTAAATATTTCAAGGGTACCCATTATTTTTCTTTATTTTTTTTCACAAACTAGTATTTGGTTCTTAAAATTTTCTTTTTTTAAAAAAAATAATATTTGTATTTTAATATATAAAAAACCCAATTAAAAATAAAAAGGGTCCTGCTCAGGAGACGCTCAAATAGGAAAGATTGACCTTAAATAAAAGTGGAATAATATATCGAATTTAATAAAGCACTTTTAAGAATTAAACCCTACATGAAATAATCCTAAAGTCAGTTCTTTTTCTACTACTCCAACGACTTGTTGTTAGAAATGTTCTCACCCTTTACCAAACCAAAAAGATCTAAAACAGTGAATGAATCATTATATTGAAATGAGACTGAAAAATCTGAACTGCCTCCATCAGCTACATTTAAATATATTGCATGTAAAAAGGGTTTTGGGGTTTTAACAAGCCATCACCTTTCAAAGAACTCAACTTAATTTTCAAACTCCCTTTCAGTATTCTAATCTTTGGTAGGTAGAAACCTTATTTTATTTTATTTTTTTCTAAATACGGCAGAGCTTCCATCTCTCCATGATTACATTTTGATTCACACTGATGCTGATAATGACAAGATTAAGCTATTGACTTGCGTAAATAATGTGAAACGCAGAAGCAGCCGAAATTTGATTAAATTAGCTTAATATATTGTTAATCATTTTTTTAATATACTTTTATATCACACACTACAGCATGAGTTTCATAATTTAGCCCATTTTTATTTATTTTTCACTCACCAAATTCTCATTCTACTCTTCTTATTTTCAAACTCCCCAACTCTCTCTTTGATCTATTTCATTTCTTTTCCTTTCTTTTCAATTTTTTTTTTTTCCAATCAAATCTGTAAGTCCTCATACGTGTTAAGTTGGTCTTAACACATGAGGGAAGAATTGTATTGCTTTGATTAAAAATAAGTTAAGTGTTTTGGTGGTGGAAGAAATGAGTTTTCCACCCATTTTTGCTATTTGAGTTGGCACCATTCATCAAGGAAAACGCTATATTCATCCATGCAGACAAAGGCATGGTCTCTATTTATTAAATATATCGAAACCCAAATCGTGAATTTAGGATTGAATGCATATTTTGAAGAATCTTGTTATTAAGTGAGTAGTGATAGAAATCAAGTTATCAATTAATGTAAAGCAAAGTAAAGTAAATGAGACGCTGTATATATTGATAATAAAGTTTGGCAAATCCTTTGCTGCAAATGGATTCTTAGTAGAACTTTGACGGACACATTGATGTCTTCAATCTTTGATCAGCCACCAGTTACTGTTCAAGTTGAGTCACACTAATCTTGCAACTCCTTAGTCTTCTTACACATAATTTGTCTTTTTAAGGCTTTTTTACAGCTCTTTTCAATAAAGTATAAGAACATGAATGAACAAAGGAATACTGTAAATATTAACACTAAACTCTTTACATTCCACTAAGGTGTCTATCCCTTTAGCTCTCTAAGGCAAGTGAGCTTATTTAAGAAAGTTATTTCAAAAACAGTTCCCCTTTAAACAAGTTGTGTAAATATATTTATAATATGTTCAAATCATAGGATAAAAGGAAACACTTTCAACATCCTAAATTAAATTTTACTCACTCTTTCTTTAATCACACAGTTTCTAAAATTTCATATGTTTTGTTAGTTGTAATGGGCAAGATTATGCTTGTACTATGTGATAGGGGTGTTCACGAAGATCCAAAAATAATTTTCGGTTTGCTATTTTAAAATTTTGATCAGTTTGACTAGAAGTTCAGTTCGGTTTCAAATTATAAAAATTTAAAGCGGACCTAGTTTGATTTGGTTTCGGTCATTAGTGAAAAATGAACCAACCTGAACTATGAATTCCTCTACTGCATGGTAACAATTTAAACACAACACTCTCTTATTATATTAAATTGCGTGAAAATATGTTTAATGGTTTTTATTTCAAATATGTCTTATGATTGATTTGAAAATCCTTGACGGATATGCCTATAGTTGGTAAGTTCCTATGTAGCAGGGACTAGTGTCAAATCCGCACCGAAGGTGCCAACTCGAATGCCACATCATCATGAATTCCACATACTTGTCCATGTGGCCTCTTACTAACAAACATTTTTCTAACAAAGAAATCATTTCTGATCACTTGAAAACATTTCTAAATGTGTTTTCAAATCATGCCATACAGTAAAATCACAAGAGATTAGGTTTTATGTTTGATAGATAGTAGTTACAGAAAGAATTGCCTAGAGAAAGTATACGAGAATAGGAAAACTGGGTAGTCATGATAACTAATATTTCCTATTAAATAAAAAGAGAAATTCAAACATAAGAAAAAAAAGAACAAGAACACATGCAAGAACCTTTTAGGAAAAGATAGACCAAGTAATACATATATCTGATTTTAAATTTTGAGCCTTTACATATATTGTGTCAAATTACATATCAAATCCAGACTCAGGAGCCGATGATCTTCAACGACTATGGTGTATGACCAACTTACTCCAAGATTACAGTAACGGGTATTGTATTAATTGGTCTATAGGGCATCCAAACTTCATACTTCAACACGCCATCCATGTACCACATTCCCATAAACTCTCTAGACGCTTAACCACAGGAAGTATGCTGCCAAGTACAGTAGATTTTTCCAAACAATCTCCATTTCACTTCCATGAAAATAGTCCAGTTTTGCAGAGACAGTAGCCGCTCAAGAAGGGCACTGCTCTTTGGGTAAAATTAGGTTCTGTGAAGCAATCCCAAGTCATCTCTTGAATCTCAAGCACTTGTTATGTTTTGTTTCGGCGATGGCTGGGTTTTGTGAGGGGTTTTGCTTTGTTTGTTTCACAAGAGAAAGCTTCTCCATCGCGTTGATGAACTTGCGCAAGTGCTTAATGTATTCCGGGTAGGTTTCCAGATTGCAGTGGCCGCCACCCTTCACCCATAAAGGATCATATTTCTCCTTGGATAGTTCCCATAATCGTTTCCCGTGAGACCAATCTACTATATCATCACTTGTTCCCTGGAATATATTACAGCTTAGCATCATTACAAGCAGGGCAAGACATTGTTAATGAAAGTCTAGGATAATTTTTGATCAAGGCTGGTTCAACAAAAATAACAAGCATGTAACAGAATGGAAAGCACACTTGATGATTTGCTAGTCAAACATGACAAATCTTTTTCTATTGCCTGTTGTGATTATTGTGCATGAGAACATATTTTTAACTCTCACATGATGCAAAGAGGGTGAAGAGCAAGAAGTAGCATGGCGTATAATCATGAATATTATTAACAATGCTAACAATTTTCCCAAGAGAAAAATATATTCTTACCTTGTAGGCAGGAAAATTTTGTCAAAATAGGAGCACTAAGAAATTTTCTAGAGAAAATGTTGGCCATCAAACACACAACTTCACAATTCTCTTCGAAATTTTTTTTATTTTCTTGTGAAAATAACAATTGCATCACCTATACAAAGCTAATAAACATTAACTCATTCGGAGTACCTTCACTTTCCTATTGTAACAGTTTACTAGAAATATTTGTATTCTTCCATCAAATATTCCTTTTTTTTCCCTAAATAATCAAATTCAAATTCTTGTGATTTCATAACTTGTTGATTGGCTTCATGTAATAATTTTCTCCAAGCCTCTTGCTCATATCTCTCTAAGCAATGGAGGCTATTTCCTAATGCATGTTTAGCAGATTTCTTGCAAGACCAGACTGAAAATTCAAATATATACACTACAGTCATTTGTGAAGGTACTCCCACTAAGTTGTGGAACAGATCAACAGGTGTTTCATCTAGCAAATAAGACATATCTTGTGATTTTGTCTTACATTAATTTTGGAAATGGAGAAGCCAAACATGTTGCATGGGAAGAAAAACAATAAACCCCAACACCCTAATCTTTAGTGAAACCCTAGCCCGTTCTATATACGTTTGGCATTAAACCTAACTTTCCTTTACGATGGGGTAGCTTGCACATAATGGTGCCACTATCTAATTGCCTTAAGCTTTTATATGAAATTGTAATTTATCTATGTTGTACAACACCTCTATGAAAGTTGGTACAAGTCAACATAATGATGACATTATCTCATTTAATTTTTCTATTGATTTGCAAGCATCCATTTCAGCTCACAGAAATTGACCAGTACAAAGTCAAACTTTGATTTACATTTCCACAAACTGAACCACAATCTTAATGCCTTGATTCTTCTGGTTTGGCTCTGAATGGTCTACATTTATGTACTAATAATCTTTTTCCCTAATTTTCAAGTTTCACAACTTAAATCCACACACAACAAGAAGCAAAAGTAATTAACTCAATTTGCATCAATAGGGATTTAACTCCAGGGAAGGTGTCTAGGCTACCTAACACCTAACAAATTCATGATTTAGCAAATAGCTACATAATAAGAGTTCCATAGAATCGTTATCAGCTTAAAAGACAAAATATGAATCTTTGCTAATTTCAACATTGAAGCAACAAATCAAGACCTACTCATCAAAGTCAAAATTTAGTCATATTTGTTTTACTCAAAAATGGGAATAGGATTTTTGATTAAATTGATTTTGGCATCACTAAATCTTGTGGTTCATGAACGTTCTTCTTTTGTATAAAGTAAAAATGCTATCCAAAAAAGAAAAAAAAAAACTATTAGTGTTTATAAAACATGGAAATCTATTCCATTACATATCATATCCAGCAAGGCCCACCATACACTTAACAAAATCTTATTCCTCACTCTTGTAAGTTGTAAGTTGCATTAATTGATAATTAAATAACAACTGATTGTGGTTTACATCAACCCTTTCCTAGAACCTGCAATAATGGGAGGGAACCTCATGCGTATGCTACATCTCTCTTCAGACAATAAAAGAAACTTATAAAAATAAAACCAAGTGTTTCTACAAAAGAAATAGTTCCTCAGACTTTAAGTTACACTGCAACTTAGGATTTTATTGTGTAGAATTTCCACAGAAGGGTCATAATGTTTTAACCACTATATTAAAATCCTCAATTATGGAACCAGAAATTTCTAGTCTCATGTTTGTATAGGTTTGTTTCAAGTCATGTAGTTGTCTTAATTTGCTTCATAATGTCATGACTGAGGTATCTTGATGGTCTCTTTGAAGATGTCCGATTTCTTTTTAAAGAAAAAAAAAATCCTGATCCAGCATGCACAATCCCATTTACCAAATTTAACAAATGATGCCATCATAATCAAGATTTTATTTATTTTTTTACGAAGTGCCAATAAAGCAATTGGCGGGAATTTGTTATTTTTCCTCATTCAAGTGGTTTATTTATTTGGTAATTCTAATTTTAAGAGTTTAGTGGACTTACTTAAGCACTCAATCAAAGCTTCCCTACTTCAGTTACAAGTTTTGCAATAATATGTAGAGATCTTGTCAGTGAGTCACAGCTGAATGATTACAAATTTTGATCTATCGTTAGTCTCTTTCTCCCTCATTCGTCCTTCAACAAAATTAGCCTTTAAATTCAAAATGCCTCAGATACAGTTCGACCGCAATGTAATTATACAATCTAGTTTAAAAAAATATATTATACAATCTGTTACTTACAAGCACTTTTCTCCACATTCAACAAACACAAAACAAGCAGAGATCAATCAAACGGATAAAACAATATGTTAGATTGATTGAGTACATGTTATTCAGAATTTAGGAGATAAATTACAGTTGGACTTTAAAAAAAAAAAAAAAAAAAATCTTTTGAGTTATCTGGAGTAGATTATCATTGTAGGCCAACAACAAAAAACTCCTCCTTCCCAATTTATGAATTTAACAGGTTCTTCAAGATCCATTATCTAATAAGCTATGGACAGTTTGCCATGTTTCAAAATATTAGCATTCTTTTCATAACATTTCATACTTAACAGAAGAAGCGTTTATAGTCGTAAGCTAGAACAGTGCAAAGGCTAGTTTGATTCAGAGCTCCTTCTCCAAGAGCTATAGAAGAAGATTGGTCCTAAAACGTATAATAGATGGGTGAAGGGAGATACAATAATAGTTAAGTACCAAACAAAAATGGTAATTATAAAAATGGCAACAAAGAAAATTGAACCCAACAGCTTAGTTGCTCTTTACAAAAGCAAAGCTTTGACATCATAATAGAAACTACTTGAACTAGCAGGTCTAATAGTTGAGGAGAGGTATAATATTGTATATCAAGCTACAACTAACAAGGATATGTCCGTAAATTCATTATAAAAGTTTACCAGTTTAACATACTACTAAACCCAAAAATGGAAAAAAGAAAAATGTATTCTTTAGCAACTCAACTTTTTTTTTTTTTTTTCAAGAGAAACAAACTGATGTGATTAGCAACTCAAGTTATTTAAGCATATAAACTTTTAATAACTTGCTAATTAAACTATAGGAATCATAGCAAGACTCTAAATAACGGTAACTAAATTTGAATTTATGAGAACATGTAACTCTCAGAAGCAAATATGTTTTAACCAAAAAGTTACTGTAACAACAACTGTAGTGCATTAAGTAGTAGATTGCACAATCTACATAATCCTGTTTCAGCCTTTCTTGATTTCAACTAATTATTAGACAAGTTATGGAAGAGTCTTTTGGCATTTTATTGGTGTACAATCAAGTGGATTAACCATTATAAACTACTGAAGCCTCTTTGGGGCATTCTTATTCATTTAAATATTAAATTATGTAAGGTGCTAAAGTCTATTTTCATTTTTGGCTCTTATGCATAATGCATAATCTCTTCGTAATTAATCCTTTAAAATTCCTTCATCTCAGAGACAGCTCTGTAGCTTATCATCAATGATTCCAATGATAAAAATCAAAACAAAAAGTAGCCCCAAAACCAAAACTCAAACACATATAATACGTGTGTTTGCACAACTATCAATTTTAATTGCCATAACAATAACCAAACTTGACGAGCACAGTGCTAATGCAAAAACATGTAATCTTCTTCCCAAATATGTGTCTCACACTTTTAGATTTTAGAGTATTAATACGTATATTTCTAACGAAAAGAAGAGATGGCATTATAGAAGATAATGAATAACAAGTGAAATTCACTTAAATGGAAGGACAAACAGCAATAAATGAGAGGGAAAGAATGAACGATTCGAACCTCTAAATATATACTCATGTCTGACACCTATACGTAAGATACATTGAAACCCAATATCAATAGACACCACAGAAATGTTCACCAAACTTGCTCTTTCCGTGAGAAGAAAGGCCAATGCACCACAATGCAAAAAAGATAACAAGCTATTGAAATCTTAGGAGTTTTTTGCACATAAATCTTCTTTAGTCAATTCACTCAGAAACAACAAGTACGATTCAAGGGATAATTTTAAATAAGAAAATAAGTAGTCATCTAAAACTATAAAAAAGAGTAACAAAAAAAAAACAAAAAATTAAAAAACAAAAAACAAAAAACAAAAAACAAAAAACAAAAGCAAAAACAAAAACAGCAATAAACCTTTGGCATTCAACCTCTTCAACCTTATACTGGAATCTTTGACCATGTGACCATGTGACCATTTGACCACCAAAGGCCTCACACATGATAATAATAGAAAACAAAGAATGGAACTAAAAGTTCTCGCTGAAAAGAAAAAGAAAAAAGAAAAAAAAAGAAAAAGAAAAGAAAACCAGAGAGAGAGAAGAAGAAGAAGAAGAAGAAGAAGAAGAAAGAAAGAAAGAAAGAACTGATGGCACAGGCTTAGATTGCTAACAAGTTTACACTGGAAACACACGAATTTTTTTCATAGCAAATAAATTCCCAACTTCATAATAATTGAAAAAAGAACATCATTGGATCATATCACAGCTGTAACCCTATTCTTGAAGAATCTGAATATCTGAATATAGACCATTTAGAATTCCTCCTCCTTAGAAAAAAATCCATTAAAATTTACTGATGAGAATCACACTGCCTACTGTTAGAGTCAAACAGATAAATCTACTCAAGAACATAATATACATACGACCACTATGGTTATAAACTAAAAAGCTTTTTTCTCTTCTGTGTTCCACTACCTTTCCTCTTGGGATACACAAAACAAACATAGGCATAATATTCTAGGCTC
>JAJIYU010017313.1:0-11758 GCA_030144865.1 Tinospora cordifolia | reverse complement strand
TCTCTCTCTATCTACATCTCTCATTCTCTCTCTATGTATCTTCTCTCTCTGCGTCTCTGAGAGAGAGAGAGAGAGAGAGAGAGAGAGAGAGAGAGAGAGAGAGAGAGAGAGCAATTAGCTCTTCTTTTTAAAATATTATGACTATGAAGTATGTGAACTTATGATAATCATGAGTTTATCATAATGTATTATCTGATATGTCATTATTTATAATTTTATAATTTATATATCATTAATTAATTAAATGTAAATTATAAATAAATAAAATTATAAACAATTCTTCAGGGAAATGTGTGTGTATGTGTATATATATATGTATTGAGTGAGGTACCAATAAATAAAGAAATAATTCTTCAAGGACCTTTAAATAATTATTTTAAGGACCGCCTAGGCCTGCCTCACCTTATGGAGGCTTATCGTCTTAAACCGCCTTACTGCCTTGATAACAGTCGTTTAGTTGTCTCCTTTGTGTTGCTTTCTATGTATGCAAGATTATGAGTCTTCCATACTTGGTAGGCCTTGCCAATTTACTAGAGATGTGTGGCAAAGGTGGCTTACCCATTATTCATTCTTTGCATAGGATCATATTTGCATGTAGTCTTTTCTACATCCATTCATTGAGCATGTGAAGTAGGTGGGGAGGGCACATTGACAAGTGGTGTTAATGGTGATTTGGTCCTTGTGGAAGGACAGAAACTAAAAAGTGTTTGAGGATGTACTCTTCCTGGTGGGAATTGTTTGGAGACATCAAAATTAGTCGAATGATTTTAGTATTTTAGTCAATTGAATTAGAGTTACAATATAAGAAAAGAAAATCATCGAAAAACTTGAGAAATTTGGCAAAGTTTGTTAAAACCGTTGACTGGAAAAGGACATGATTTTGAACTTGACAATACAAAAGTTCGAAGAAAATATCCAAAAAAAAAAATCATGCTCCTTGAAAAAATTATTAATCAAACCATTTATTCATTAACACAAGTAAAGAATAGAGATTCTAAGAGTGATTTATGAGAACAATTTAAAGTTTATTTAACTTAACGTTTAATCATTGGGAAATATTATATTTTAATATATATATATATGTGTGTGTGTGTGTGTGTGTGTACATGTTATATGTTATATAACTATGTGATATTTTGATCATTGTTAATATAAGGAATAAAACATGTCTGAATCCATTATATTTATTCTTTTTAATGTCAAAAGTATATATTTTAAGTTTGTTTTTATCAATTGTGGTAGTAATTATGTATAAGTTAGTATCTATATGAAAATTCTTTAGGCTTTTTCAAGTTGACTAATTTTTATGAAAATTTTCCGAGCTTTCTCAAACTTCTTCGGATTAATTCAATTATTTTAAGGATGAAGTTTAAGGCACTATCGAAGTTTCAAACCTTGTATACAATTTTTGATATGCTAAGAGGGTGGGCTAATTTGGTCTACTCATGGTGTATGGAAATGCTTACTATTTACACACATGTACCAATATATAATACAAGTTTCTCTTTTAACAAAAAAAAAAAAAAAAAAAAAGAACATAGGGTATGAATAGTTCAGTAAAGATTTTGCACTAATAGATCTATTTTGCCATCAGTTTTTATTTTAGTGCAAAGTATCCATGTTAACACGTAATGGCTTAGACGTTGGGGTGAATATGTGATTGACACCTTCAATTTCACTTTGTAGATTCTTAAAAGAAAGAACAAAAATCCAACAAAACAAAAAGGAGAATGACTAATTGGTGACAATTTTACTTAATTGTATTAGGAAGGAACCCAAGAAAATTGTCTTTTTGGAAAATAATCATCCAAGCTATCTGTAGGAGAGTAGAAGGGTAGAAATGTAGTTATTTGTCGACGGGAGAGCTGGTGCTATTATTGATATTAGTTTTCAAGGCAATTCCAACATATTGCTTTCAATTGCCTTGCCGAGGAGCGACAGATATGAAGATCATGAGGTGTTTCCTTTGAAAAAAACAAAAACAAAGAGGAAGGATTGCACGTAGTGAAATGGGATAAAGTGTGTCATGGCATGCATAGCGATGACTTAGGAGTTGGAAATTTGAAGCTAAGTAACAAAGTCATGATGAGAATATTGCTATAGAAAATGAGGGCATCTCTTGAGGAGCTATGACTACAATCATTTGGAGGATTCTTGGTGTCCAAGAAAATGGTATTGACGCATTAGTCAACCAAGGGCTTTGCTTAGATCACCATAGAAATACACAGAATTTATCCATATTTCAATCCCATATGAAATGGAAGGTGGGCAATGGTAGGAATGTTAAAGTCTGGGAAGAAGCTTCGTGTGGAACAGTACCTCTAAAGGAGATTTTCCCCAACTTGTATAGGCTATTTGAAGACTATAATAAAATAATGTCAAAGTTTATGGACCATTATGGAAACGAGGAAGAAGGGGAGTGGGTGTGGAACCTTTATCTAAGCAGGAACCCCATTGAAAGCAATACAAGAGAAGCTACAAGCCTTTTTAACTTAATATTAACTTAAAAAAAAAAGGCAATTGCAAACTAAACTATGTATAATCAAACTTAGAACTCTCTTATGTATTATAAGAATAAAATTCTTGAAACAGTTCATATGAACATGTTGGGAGTCGAGAGTTTTGGAGATCATAGAGGACTTACTCAACTCTAAAATGAAAAGCATGTTTCTCTGAGATGGCACTTTCTGTGCAATCATTGGAAGGTATGATGTTGTTGTGTGCCATATGTATTACAATGTCTTGAAAGAAATCTGTACTCCTCCAACCCTAAAATGAAAAGTATATTTCTCTGAGATGGCATTTTTTTTTAATAAAAGTTCTCCACATTGGATTTGAATTCTTGGATTTATTTATAATTTTCAAATGGTTAAAATTTTAAACTGAAATTGAATCAATTTTTAACTACCACATGAAAATTTGATAACAAGGAAGTCTTAGGATATAGAAATTAAATTTGACTATATGTTAAGTTTTAACTAGATGAACTGAAGGCCTTTGGATACCAGCAGATATTGGAACAACTATGATACTTTTCAAATTCAACTGCTTTAGAGGTGGCACTTGCCGTGCAATCATTGGAATGTATTATGGCACAGAATAACATCATACTTTTGTGTATGTCTAACATCATTCTGCAACTTATGTTTTCATTTACCAATTTACATAACCAGGTTTGATTTTGAGAGAAATCAAAGGATTTTGGCGGGTTGCCTTGCTGATTTCTATGTTGATATATCCCAAGGATTTGGATGATATCGGGGCATTTTCAGATTGGCATGTTGATTTGGGAAAGAGCAAAGAATTGTATAGAAGAGCTGAAAGTATCATTATTCACCTGGGTAAGTTGTATCACCTATTTATGTTCTATCATACTTTTGTGGTATTCTTCTATGGCCATTACTTTTGGAATTATCTATAAATATTACTTCAATTATGTGGCAACTTAAACCAAAAATCACACTTCTCAAATCTCATTCCTGTTTCTTCTATATGACTTGTTCTTAAATCAGAATCTTACAACCTCAACCTCTAATCCACTTGCTGTCCCTTCTATAGCAAACACCATTATTCCATTTTTATTCACGAAACTCATTAAAGTCAATGGCAAGTGAACTTGAGCCCTGTACACTTAGTGTAGAGATGGAGAAAAGGAATAAACTTACAGAGAGAGAGAGCATGGAAGAGTTAAAGAGATGCAGATTGATTGAGGTGTTTGGATAGACTGTTCATGCAGCAGTTTTATGACACAGCAACCTACCTCTCTTAGAAGGATGGCTACTGACCATAGGAGGATCAACACCCTTCACATGATTCAAAGAATATTATCAGGATGTTACCTCTCCCCTCAATGGTGCATTCTTTATAAAATGGATGGTGAGAGAGTTGAGCATTTGTTTATTAGTTGTGAGTTCTTTAGGCATTGTGGTTTGGGTCATTTTCATTTTTTTGGAGGGAGATTTTTTGGTCCATCTTCAATTGAGGAGTACATTTGTAGTTGTCATCTTAGCAGGGTGCCTTCACCATGATCTAGGGTATTCAGTTAGAAAGGAACACCTGTATCTTCAACAATTAATGGTTCCAAATGGATCAAGGTTGTGTGGGAGTCCATCACGACATTGGCTAGCTCGTGTTTTTGTCTCCAAGTGGAACAAAGGGTTGTCTCTTTCTAATTATTTGTTGAATTGGGATAGATGTATCTCTACTATTGTTAGGGACTTCAATTGTGTTTTTCAAGGTTAATTATTCTAATTTTCTTTTGTTTTAATATGTAAATTGTAGTTAAGAAATAAAATCTTTTGCCATTTCTTCTCAAAAAAAGGGATAATCAATGTGCTTCATCAATGACCAGAACACTATCAGAAAATAATATAAGTTGGAAGATCATGTCATACAAGTTATGTTCAATTCATTCATAATTAGTACTAAAACATGTGGATTTAATGCAATCATGATGTAAACCTTCGATGGTTGAAAAATCACTAGTGTATTTTACCTTTGAGTTTTTATCTTAAGTATTTTCCAAACGAATTCAGTTTATAGATAATGCTATCCAAGAGGGCATGAACGAGTGTATATGGAGTAAATAGAGGTAAATAATAAATTTCAACTAAGTTCGATAGATAACAAACAAAGACAAGGTCTTACCACCTTTTATATAGAAACGGCACCAAAAAAATGAAAATAAAAAATAAGTTGCATACAACAAGCTTCGAAGTCATTGATGAGGATCAAATTATTAGATATTATTTTCTATTAGTAATTAAATATAGTAGGAATCTAATTGTTTTTAAGAAGTTCCTACTATTTTATTTATGTAAGAATTTAGATGCTTATTTGATTTGTAGGATACAAGTTTATAAATTATAGTAGAATGCCTTTCCCATAAAAATTATCTGGTTCCATACATGAGTTTGCAAGGTCACTCTGTTTCTTTTGTTCCAGCGCAATCTTTTGACCTGTATTATAATTAAGGTCGTGTTTTATTTGTTATTTGCACATACTTCACGTGGTAATAAAAATGGTTGTCTTGTGCTGCGTGTTATATTACTAAGGTTGTAATGTATTGTCTGCAATATTAATTTTGAACATGTCCATCTCTGAAGAAACACAATAGATGATAGAATTTGTTTTTAATGCTTATCCTTGTAGTACGGTGACAGTGTCAATTACTGTAGTATTTACTAATTCTTGCATTGGCTGATGCGTGTTTTCATGATATAGGTTTGGATAATGTGTGGGAAATGAAACCATTGGTAAATGGGAAAGATATCATGAGCATTTTACAGCTTAGGACTGGAGGGCCCCAAGTTAGGGAATGGGTAAGCAATTTGTTCCTTTTACCATAACCTCTAACTTTACAGATATCCAGTAATAACCCAACTTTCAACTCTTGTCCAGCAACAAAAATTGCTGAAGTGGCAGCTCGCTCTTCCCTCTGGCACAGCAGAAGAATTTCTGGACTGGATGAAGGAGACTCATTCAAAACGTGCAAAGCTGAGCAACTGCTCAGGAGTCCAACGATGGCACGCTAGTTTGAGTAAAGATCCCAAAAATCTGGGTGCGGACACACTTGGGTCTTGACGAGGCCATCTTTGCTTTGGCTGGACATGTCTGTTTTAAATTTGGCCCAATTTTGCTTTAAAAATGGGCCGTCTGTTTTCTTTTTGAATTGTTAGTTTTTTATTTTATTTATTTTTCTGTGTTTTTTTTTTTGGTTATAACAAAATTGTAGCATAATTTAGTCAAATAAATAAAATTTTATTTCTCTTTAATAACGTCCAACAATTCAACAATTTTTGAAAAAATAAAATAATGAGCATACGCTTGTTAACTTATTCTTTTTGTTTAAAATAAAAAATGTACTCCATTCCTTTTTAAGCTTCTCTTATATGTATTGAAAATAGTTTATAAATTTAAAAATTCTCTTTAAAACTTTAGTAATTCATTTTATTATTCTTACTAGAAACTTGGGCAAGTAAAGTTTTGATGTGTGAGAATGAGCATATCGCAGTGCGCATGTAGTGAGACTCCATTTATTTATTGATAATGTTGAGTACACTTGTATCCCTATAATTGCTTACATAGTTCACAGCTTCTCTTGACAATTATTTTGACATAACCCCTCAATTAACTATTAGAATGCCTTTTATGCGGTCCTAGAACGCTCTGGTATTTTAGTTGAGCTGCTGCCACTATAGCAGATGCTCCACCATATGAACTCGCTCTGTTGATGGAGAGGGTGTGAGAACAACCTTGAGATTAACAGTTGTATAAAAGGGCTAGCAGTTAGTGGCTTACTAAATTATTGAACAAGTTGATTAACGGATGGAGTTTATCTAACATGCAACTCTTTTTTTCAACACTTTATCAGAAACAAAAGTAATATGAAGCTCAATATGTTCAGTTCCAGCATGATATATGCACTTTTAGCCACTGCATTCACTCTCCTTGTCACACCGTAATATGGGAGTTGATGATAACTCGGCTTGCAGTTTAAGTGATAACGATTGCAGCCATGCAAGTTCTGCAATGGTAGGAGAGAATGATATTTTTGACTTTGCACTTGGCCTTGCAATTGCACTTTGTTTCTCTGATTGAAATGACTGAAACAAGGCAATTTTCTATAGTGCAATAGGCACTTATTCATCTGCCATCCTCAAGTGAGGAGGCGGCTCATTCTCCATCAAAGAATCCTGGAAAAAGAAGATGATAAGACGGAGCAATAATGAAGGCACCAACAGTGTATGGGAGTTTGTATGAAATTGACTCTTTTTTGGTGGTTAATGAAATATCAGGGCAGTGTATGGGAAAGGTAGTGAAGTGCACCAACAGTGGTGCAAACAAAGGAGATGTTTACTACAGTGGGTGTAAGTTCAATGAAATGAAGTTTCTTTAAGAAGTCAAGAATATTTTTTGCATTGGAATTTACATTCCTGTTTGATCTGTTATAGATTTCAATCAGTGCTACATCCTTAAGTATGAACTCCACATTGAGTTGAGTAATAAACAAATTAATTTCATAAGAATTGCGCCATATTACCAATAAGTCATCTACATATATACAAATGTATAGAATATAATAGTGGAGGACTTTGGAATGAACACACATGTATCAGCCTTTGAATATGCAAAATTCTACTTCAAAAAAAGGTTGTTTCAAACAATTATATCACGCGTTATGAAGCTTGTTTTAAACCATAAATTGCCTTAAATATATAATTTATCTATAAAACCATTGGTCTGGAAACTTTTTCAGTAAGAGAGAAATTCAAAGAGGTGGTGTTGACATCCAACTGTCAAACATACCAATTTAAGAACATACCAATGGTATGCTAAAACCAATGTTCACTAAACTTAGATTGTAACACTCTGGTTTTTGTAACTTAGATACATCAAGATGTTTTCTATGTAACTTAGAAATTATTTTCAATGATAGTTTTTTAGTATTCACGATGATTTGTTATTGTATACTCATGTTATACCATAAATGAGTTACAAAATGTTAGAATGTACTTGCAGGAATTTCACAATGTTTTTTCTATTTTATTCTTTTATTATTATTATTTTTAATAATACAGTGTCACTTGCAAGAATTTTAATACATTGTGAATCCTGAACACAAATATTCTACGTGGGTTGGTTTCCACACAAATTTAGGCGCGATAAACATGCTCAAATCAAAGTTGACAAAGACTCAATTGTTGAAGTTTAGGGATACATGTTTTGGACATTTTCTGGACATGAATCCGTTGATTGGTCAATCTCAGATTGTCCATAATATTTTGTTGAGAGAGCTTGTTCAAAGTAACGATTCAGTTTTGGTATTCAAGTTTAACATTGTCATTGCAAAATTTTTCATAGTCGAATTTACATTGATCATGGGGTTGAGTTGTAAAGGAGAAAAAAGAAGCCTAGCTATTGGCATTAAAGGCAACATTTTGAAGAACAAATATTTTGGTGGGAAGAAGAAAATCAATAAACAATGTATATATGAGGCATTTATAACACATTGCTGGGATAATGATGATGATGTTGTCAAGATAGCAATACTTCTTTTCATTTATTGCTTCTTGTTTGCTAAAAAATATGATAAGTTGATAATTGACGTTGATTTTGAGCTTGTACAAACAAGTGAAGCTTTGACTTATCCCTGGGCTAGAGATATTTTTGAGTGTACCATGGATTCAATGAAGAGGAATTTTGTGATGAATGAGAAACGTGAAGAGGCTGGGAATGGTAGATTTCCAACTATATACAGACTCCTCGATTTTTCAATAGCATTGCAAGTTTGGTTTTACGAGTGTTTCGCTAATGCTAATGGTAAGTATGCCATCCGCCGTTCAAATAGGTATCCTCGTATACTAAACTGGACTGTTATTGAACAACCAAATTTCAAGAGTGTCGAGAAGGTGTTGAACAGTTTATTTGTTAACACGGTATTTTTCATTTGGACATATGGTATGCATGACAATTATATTTTACTTGTTTATCGTATACCATTGTTCGTGTTCACATTTCTTATAGTCATATATTGTCTATTTTATTTCAATAATATTGTGCCAACTGTTGATGAGCTACTGCAGCCATACATGGATGACTTGTTTGTAGAAGATAATAATAAGCTTGATGTTGTTGATGAAGATTTGGGAAAGCAGTATTTTTTAGATTATAATAATTTTGTTGATCCTAAAATTCCTAAATATCATTTATAGTCTTTTGTACATAAAGATACGACTAACTACAATTCTTTAGATATGTCTAGCATACTGAATAAATTGTGTAGAAATTAGAGTGAGATAAGGAAAGAAATAAAGAATCTCTCTTTGAAGATTGATGACAATTTTGCAAAGATTTTTGAAAAACTTTCTATTCTATCAAAAAAATTTGAGAAGGTAAATTTTCCAGGCCTCAAAACCTAGCTATTTTTTTAGTTTGTCCATGCAGTATACCTATGTTATACTATTATTGTATTGTTTATACACCGATATTATTCCATGTATATACTTATTGTATATTGTGTGCTTGCTCATTTTTATGTTATACCAACTATATAACACTGTATACTAGAATGTTGTTGGAATATTTCATTGATATGTTATTCCAACAACATTCTAGTATACAATGTTATATAATTGATATCGATGACGATGGTGGTGATAGAGATGTTTGTGAGATGAATATTTCAATACAAACAAGTTCTAAAGATAGTCACCTCTTACAATTTACAAAAAACAGGAAGGTATCGTTGAACTGTTTTTTTTTTTGGATTGCTATTGCGATTTAGACTTAGTTTCATTACTCATTGATTTTGTAACTTTTCATGTTAATGGTGGATTCGCATAGCAGTGATGAAGACGATAGTAGTGAAGTCAAGGGACTATGTTGTAGCTGATGTTGTTAGATCATGAACACTATCGTGGTTATGATGATTGCAATCACCTTTTGCAAATAATTTTTTGTGGTTATGATGCGTGTCTTGCTTCTCAAATATACCAGAATATGTAGCATCCCTCTTCATTCTCTTCCAAATGAAAGCAGCACCACCACTATTGTTTATAAGCAACACACGCATCATAACCATGAAACTCACTTTCTGCAGTGAAAAATTGCCAAGGAAAATCTAAAATGCAGAGCATGAGAAGTTTTATGATTCAAAATAATCCCTGACCTTACAAGCATGTGCTAAATGATTAATGAACCCATTAAACACATAAAAATCTCAGAAATATGAGCTCAAACGACTAATTAAAAACAGATGTAACCTAACAAAATACCCATTACTCAGAGAAACGAAGAATTATGATTTTAAACCACTCCTCTTCTGAAATGAAACTCGATTAATTGATGTTAAAATAATACTGAACAACCAACAAAAGGAATTGATTCATGCATAGATTTTGATAGAAATTTTTATTGAAACCCTAGGTTAAGTAATTCAAAAGAAAGAAACCTAAAATACAGAGCATCGTTGTCGATGTTTCACCATCTGCAAAATCAATGAAAAACCCATCTTCTTGCCTTACCAAATTAATGAAACACCTCCATTAAATTCTTCAAGATTCAGCAACTTTGGACGGACAAGGATGAGATCAAGTTGTTGCAAGGCTTTCAAGATTCTGCGTAGTAGCAGTAGCATATCACAAAAATGCGAACAAGCAGAATAGTGGCGTGGTGGCGGAAACAACGATGGACCGCAAGCACAACTTTCATATAAATAAAGGAATCTTGCATATGTTTTTAATGGAGGAAATTACAGAAAATGTCAGGTATTAAAATATATCACTTGTCTGAGTCCAATATAATGTACATTATTTATTAAATAATTTAATGTACATTACATTAATTTGTCATCATTATTTAAGATTATTATTAATATATTCTCTTTAATTTTTTTGATAAATAAGTTGATTACTAGTAATTATTTTCATATAAATAAAGGAATCTTGCATAAGATTTTAATAGAGGAAATTACAGAAAATGTCAGGTATTTTAACTTAATAACATAATTATATGCACATTTTTGACTTCATCATGTGTATGTCATATATTGCTAATTATTATCAAAAATATCAGAAAATATAAATAAGTTCGTGAAATCATGTTTTCGTTTTTGTTTTTCCCGCTTATTTTCATTTAAAGCTCTAAATTATTACAGCTACAAAAATCCTATACATAAATGCATACACACACGATCCTTTGCTTTTTTTGAATTTCAACATTGCCAGGATTCCCTCTATAATAAATTAACTACATTAAACAATGCTTCATGTTATAAATTAATTCAATTTTGGTTTCTTCTGTTTTTCTTTTCTTATTCTTCTTTTCTTTTTTATTAGAAAGATTAAAACATTTTGTTGCCCAGTTCAAGTTTCTTGACTAATCTTAGCTTTAATAAGAATTGGAAATAGTGTTGATGAGCAAGAGGAGAAAAACCCAGAAGTTGTGATTAATTTTTGGGTATATATCGGTGTTTTTAATTGTGACATTCTAACTGTATGCAAATGTTGTACACACTGTATACTAATATTTTTAATCACAATATATCCTAACTAATATATGGAGGTTATGCACATTATAAGCACACTGTATACCAGTGTTCTTAATTGCAATATATGGTAACTGTATACACCAGTTTTTAAATCCTTCTGTTCTTCGATTCTTAACCACAAGTAACCACTATTGTTCCTGCTCTTGCCACCATTCACCAAATTGATACTCATTGCAAGCTCTTTTCTCCGTTGCTTGGACACGAATCAAAGACCTTTAGTGTTTACTTCACCATGGACCTTGCTGCTGCTCACGATCCAGCTCTTGTCGAATCTCGCCATGACAGAGCTACTGCATCTCCTTCTTCTTCTTTGCCATGCTACTGTTCTTCCACTATTGTTCATTGTAACACCCCCAGTTCCCGTTCTTTCTCTATCACATACGTCATAGGTGATGTGGTGGTCTCGTGGCTTAAGACGTCATTTCTACTGAGTGCAGTCAGTCCTGCATTTCTATCTGAGAACTGGAGATATTACTTTTTCTTTTCCTCATTTATCTGTTAGTTTCAACAGTTCATATCCAAGAGATAATTTAAATACAATGATCTGAAAACATCACTTCATTATCAGAGTTATGGATAATTTTGTGAGCTCCATAAACATCTTTTGATAATATAAACATTACTGACATTTGACATAATCAAGCCCTACAATACACATCATTTTCTACTATCCTGTACACTGTCATTAATTTACATTGGTCTGCAGAG
>JAJIYU010017312.1:0-11725 GCA_030144865.1 Tinospora cordifolia | reverse complement strand
TTTCCATACTATATCATATAATAGTCATTTAAAACATGTTTTCACACATTTTTATATTTATTTCATAATTTTTAAAAATTCATTTCCAAGTTGTGTGCGTTTAAAAACTTCGGGGTGTTACATTACCGCATGGCGCCTAAGGAATTACAAGAACTAAAGGTCCAACTGGAGGAGTTGTTGAGTAAGGGTTTCATTTCTCCTAGTGTGTCACCTTGGGGTGCCTTTGTACTGTTTGTTAAGAAGAAGGACGGGAGCCTCCGCCTATGTATTGACTACCAGTAGCTGAACAAGGTGACAATCAAGAAAAAGTGTACCCTCCCACGTATAGATGACTTATTTGACTAGCTTAGAAGTGCCAAAGTGTTTTCGAAGATTGATCTGAGATCTAGATACCATCAGTTGAGAGTCAGGGAGGAAGATGTGCCGAAGAATGCGTTTCGTACTAGATATGGGCACTATAAGTTCTTGGTCATGTCGTTCAGTGTGACTAATGCCCAGCCATGTTTATGGACCTTATACAGAGGGTGTTCCGCCCATACCTCCACACTTTTGTAATTATCTTCATCGATAACATCTTGATTTATTTGAGATCCCACGAAGAGCATGCCGAGCACTTGAGGATTGCACTACAAACTTTGAGAGAGAATAGATTGTATGCTAAGTTCAGTAAGTGCGAGTTTTGGCTATCAGAGGTCCAATTTTTGGGTCACGTGGTTAAAGTTGAGGGTATCTTTGTGGACCCCTCTAAGGTTGAGTCAATTATCAGTTGGCCGAAACCTACTATAGTGACGAAGATCTGTAGCTTCTAGGGTTTAGTAGGCTATTATCGTCGTTTCATCCAGAACTTCTCGAGGATTGCAGCTCCGATGATGAAGCTAACCAAGAAGGAGACTCCTTTTGTATGGACTGATAGGTGCGAGGAAGTCTTTCTTGAGCTTAAGCAGAGATTGACATTGGCTCCAGTACTAGTGTTGCCAGAGCCCGGCCGAGAGGTGACCATATATACTGACACATCATAGATAGGCTTGAGCTGAGTATTGATGCAGGATGACAGGGTAGTAGCTTTTGCTACTCGACAGTTGAAGGATCATGAGGGGAACTACCCTGTACATGACTTATAGTTGGGAGCAGTAGTATTTGTACTTAAAATCTGGCGACATTATCTTTATGGCGAGCGCTTTACACCCTACTCAGATCATAAGAGCCTCAAGTATTTGTTCTCACAGAAGGATCTGAATAGGAGGTAGAAGCAATGGATGGAGTATTGAAGGATTATGAATTTTCTATTGAGTACCACCCGGGAAAGGCTGTAACAACTCAAATTTCTTTCATGACACATTGACATGACGTATGAGTATATAAATATGTATTGTACACATACATATATGTATAAATAAGGTTTAATATATATATATGAGGTTCGCGAAAAACAAATAAATGAATTTTTAAAAATACTAAATAAATATAATAATGTCCGGAATTATGATTTAAATGTTTATTACAATATTTATTAAATAAATAAAATAAATCATGTTGTTTTAAGTTGGGAAAAAATCGAAAAACAAAAAGGTTACTTATAAGGGCCTTTTTGAACTGATTTCAAAAAAAAAAAGGAGAACTAGGGCAAAAATATCAAAAATGTTAAAAAACATTTATAAGGTATAAGGTCATGGAATTAATTTATATAAGGTATATGGTTATGGAATTAATTTATATAAGGTAGGTATTTATGGAATTAAAACAAAGGTAAAATTGAGAATAAGTTATATAAGGTTAGTGTTTAAGGAATTCATTTTTCTAAAATAGGGTAAAATTGGGATTATTTTGGGTTATATAAAATCAAATCAACAGTAGATATTTTATTTCCATCGTGATTTTGCTTCTTTCTTCGGTTTCCAACTTCAGAAAACGCAGAGACAGAAAAGAGAAGAAAAAGAGGAAAAATTCAGCAGATTCGACGCATAGGTAAGTGATTTTCTCCTATTCTAGTTGCTAAAATGCTAATTAAGCCTTGTACTACAATCCTAGGGGTATAATTTTTACTATGGATAGTGTTTTATACCTGTACCAAAAATTTGGGTATTGTTCCATATTGAGTAAAACTTAGTAAAAGTTATAACAAAATACTCCTGGTGATAAGTAGATCCCAAATATATAGTTAGTTTTCATTTGTTTATCCTGTATATTCTAAAATAAATACTCAAAGTTTTATAACCTTTGGATGAGTTTTTGATGGTGTTAAACCCCAATAAAAACTTGATTGAAACCCATAGGAGTGTAGAGAATGAAAATACGTACCCATCGATACTAAATTCATAAATTTTGGATATCAATTGGAATTTTGGTGAGTGATTGACCCATAGGGTTATTTATTAAAACTGGAAATTTTAATAAAAATATAATTAAAAAAGCTGATTTTTGATATTTTCTGCTATAAAATTCTTTTATATGAGCAAAAAAGTAATATCAAAGATTATTAAGTATATTCGAGTTAATGCACACCAATAGGTGGAATTAAATGAATATCTTGGTTCAAATAGGAACAATAAATACGTGAAAAATGATTTATAAAATAAATTCAAATGTGTTGAATTTGATTTGATGCATATAAAATAATTTGTGATGACAAGATTTGATTGGTGCTGTGGAACTAGACTGTTATTGGATATTAGGAACTAGTTGGACAGTAATTTGTGAATAATCTTGACTTGTGATATTATATCTGACATTGGTATTAAATTAAAACTGTTTCTTTTGATCAAATAGAATGGTATATATCGCATTTCATACTTATTTGAATTTCATGAAATGATTTTGATGCATTTTAGCATGTCAATTATATACCTAAGTAGGTTATTGACATGACAGCATTTCTATTGGTCATAATCTCTGGGAACAGACTCACAGAATTGGCCATTGTTGTAATCTTGGTTGGTGCATTCCTAGCGTAAGATGAATGAGATAGAAATGAGTAAATAATTGGATAACTAGAGGTCCGATGCACTCTTCATTTGCATGGTGAGGAGCAGATTCGCTCTGTTATCTGGAAGGAGAGAGATGGCTCATGTTTTAAAAGAGTGCGTGTTATTGAAATCAAATGCATATTCACACATTACATTACGCATGTATCCTATGTTTATTTCATTTTGGAAGTGATTTAAAATTTTTTTCTTGCATGTTTTTATACATATGATGGCTGTATAATACCATAAGTTAGATTATTCAATGAGCTTGTTGTTTGCTCACTCCACTCTCAATCATTTTCTCCAGGTTCTAACAGGAAAGGAAAATGGAAGATGATGTGAAATTGTTACTAGGTTTTTTGAAGTTAATAGTATGTGAGAAGTGTAAATATTAGTTAGATTATTATTTTGGAAAATGGATATAAATGTGTTGTCATTTGAATGTATTATAGAACAAATGATGGATTTTGTGGATGTATGGTTGTCTAGATGAAGAAAAATATGTGGTTTTTGTATATTGATTGTGATTATCAGGTGTTTTAAAATTTGTGACATGTTATAGTTTTAGAGGAGACTCTGTCAAAATTTATAGGAAAATTGGGTGATTTGGTTTAGAAGGCTTACAGGGTTTTTCAAACATGTCAGAGTTATGAAATATTTGAGAATTCTATGCTGGTCGTGACGTCACTTGCGAAGGGGTCGCGTCAATAGTGGTATCAGAGACTGTGATTCGTAATGACGATAGTTGTATTAGAACCACTCTGGGGTTACTAGAGGTGTAAGTCCCACATCGGCTGTGTACTAGAGTGTCCCTCGGCTAATAAGTGCAAGGTGAGTGTTTCATTGGGACGATGTGTTCACCAAGGCGACGACAATAAGTCCTTGTGTGGAACAAAACCCACTACGCCTTTGGAATCTGTCCAGCGTGTCAAAGTGGACACAGTATCGTCACGACGAACCCCGTCATTGCCTTGTGTTATTAGAGTCTTAGTTTTACGAGCCTTTGGGAGTTACCTTAGTTAGGGACCATGTTTTGATTGACTGATTGCTTTTGTGGATGGGTGTGTGCGTGCTATATGCTGACTACATACTGAGTTGGTTTGTTTGACTATGAACCTATCAGGTTTATAGAATGGCGAATCGATCAGGACCCAGTAAGCGACTTCCAGTGTGGGTTGATGCCATTCTGGACACTATTTGTCGCAGTCATGGACAACTATGAGTGCGGTTGATTTGCCTAGAAGTTCTAGTGAATTAAGTATTGCATCCACTAGAGCCAGAGCAGTCCGAAAATGTTGGGGAAGTAGCGGCAATTCCCATAGTTGTTGCTGCAGTACATAGTAGCAACACATCTAGTGTAAATATTAACAAGAAAAGGAAGAGGGAAGCAGAACCCTCAACGGGAAAAGGAAAACAAGCAAAACGAGTCTGTAATAGCTGTGGGCGGTCATTAGAGTAATTGTAGTAAGGAGAAAGTCTCTTTTTGTTGTACATAAGGCAGTAATAATAACTTAAGTTATGAATGTATTTTGGGGTATAAATAAGGAAGGAAAGGTAAAACACTGATGAAGAACAATGGTGGGTCATTTTTGTGATGTATAAAGTAACTATGGTTAAATAAAATATTAGTTAAGTTTTAGGTGTGTATATTTTGATTAATTTTTTCATATGATGGTTAATGGATATGTATCATGAATGTAGATTTTGTGTAGGTAGCTGGATCTGGATTATAAAATTGTTAGTGTTATTTAATGCAATTCTTTCTTTCATGAATGAGTAGATTAAATAAAAGAAGGCAAGGGAATTATGGATCCTCATGAGGAACGGTTTAAGAAGTTGGAAGAGATGGCACCGATGCAACAACAGAGTACCACCCAACTAACAGAAATGATAACTAAGATTAGAGAAGAGTTGCAAAGGCCTAATGCATGAGTTCCTGAAGTTGGTGTCAGTAGCATTGGGGTTAATGAAGTAGTTACTACTGTTGCAAAAGAAACTCCAGTACCAGTAGACAGAAGGGATGAGAAAGAAAAGAAAAGGTATAATAAGGTAATGAAAGCTTTTAAAATGAGAGAACCTCCAACATTCACAAGAGGATTGGTGTTGCAAGTTGCAGAAAACTGGTTGATGAGGATAGAAACTATATTTGAAGATATGCAAGTGGTGGATCAAGACAAAGTGAGATTAACTACCTTTAAACTCACTGAGGATACAGAGCGATGGTGGAAGTCTATAGGTAGATGACATTTAGGTGAAGTTTCTTGGAAAAAATTTAAAGAGATGTTCTATGAGTGTTTTTTCCCACTAGTTGAGAAAGATAAGCAAAGAGATCAATTTCTTCATTTGGAGTAGGGGAATATGACAGTTCGAGAATATGAACATGAATTTACTTGACTATCTTTCTTTGCACCAGAGCTAGTGGCCACCGATAATCTATGAATGAAGAAGTTTCGTGATGGGTTCCGTGACATCATATGTAAGGGATTGGCACTAGCTGGGGTAAAGATGTATGCAGATGTCGTTAATTAGGTTTTGGACTTTGAGATGGTTGAGACTGCAAATCAGGAAACTGCATCACGTACCTCCCGATTATCAGTTGGGCAAAATGTAGCATTTCAGGGGAAAAACAAATCAGGTGGAAAAAAAAACAATCTGAGGGAAATAAAAGTTTTTGTATGGGAGAAGTATCTAGTAGGATTGGAACATCTGCCACACCAATGATATCAGTTCCAACAGCAGGTTTCTAGGGATAACAATTTATGGAGAGATCTCAGAGTCAGAATTCCTTAGTTGGATCGCTAGTTCCATCAAGACGACAAGGTGGTAGAGGAAATAGTGGAATGTCAGAGCCTAGGGTACAGTCACAAACAGGGTATTTCACTCCTCCTTCATCTATTACTTGTTTTTTAGTGTAGGCAAAAATGGCACAAAAGAAATGAATGTCCATTTCGAGCACCACAAAAGGGATTGACAGCTCCATCCCAAATGACTTCAGCGCCTCCAAGAGAGCAAGCTAAAGCCGTGACGAACTTGATCCTGAGGCCAGTAGGAATCTAATTGAAGGTATGATCAACGTTTGTGATATTATGATGTATGTCTTAATTGATGTTGGATCTACATTATCATTTATTTCTGGTAGCATGGTAGATAGATTGGGACTTACTCCTGTTAGAACTAGTACACCTTTGATATTGAGTACAGTTGCTGGAGAAAGGATTTATCCTAATATGATATGTGAGAAATGTGTTGTTAAATATGAAGGATATGAAATGTCTGTTGATTTTAGAGTGCTAGAATTGTTGGAGTTTGATGCTATACTAAGTATGGATTGGCTTGTAGCTTATCATGCTTATCTTGATTGTTTTGCCAAGAGAGTAGTTTTTCAGATTCCAGAACAACCTTCTTTTGTGTATAGAGGCATGGATACCTTGAAAACTCCCACTCGAGGTCGATTAGTTACTGATGAGGAAGCACAATGGTTAGCTAGTATAAAGACAGTGGATGAAAAGGAACAGGAGATTCAGTTGTCAAAAATTCCTGTAGTAAATGAATTTCCAGATGTATTTCCTGAAGACTTACCTGGAATACCTCTTAAAAGGGAGATCGATTTTATTATTGAGTTGATGCCTGGAACTAAACTCATCTCTATTCCACCTTATCGTATGGCCCCAAAGGAATTACAAGAGTTTAAGGTACAACTTGAAAAATTGTTGAGTAAAGGGTTTATCATCCCAAGTATGTCACCCTGGGGAGCACCAGTGTTGTTTGTGAAAGAAAAAGACGAGAATTTACGGTTGTGTATAGACTATTTCGGCTGAATAGGATAACTATAAAAAATAAATATCCACTTCCTCGAATCGATGATTTATTTGATTAGCTAATTGGAGCCAAATACTTTTCAAAGATTGATTTGAGATCAGGGTATCATCAGTTGAGGATTAGGGAAGAGGATATACCCAAGATAGTTTTTCGAACAAGGTATGGACATTATGAATTTTTGGTTATGCCATTTGGGTTAACTAATGCACCTGCTATGTTTATGGATTTAATGCAAAGGGTGTTTAAACTATATCTTGATCACTTCATCATTATCTTCATCGATGGTATTCTAATTTATTCCAAAACTCGGGAAGAACATGAATGACATCTTACTACTACTTTATAGACCTTGAGAGAACACAGATTGTATGCGAAGTTCAATAAATGTGAGTTTTGGATAGATGAAGTAAAGTTTTTAGGTCACGTGGTAAGTGTAGAGAGGGTCTCTGTAGATTTTTCAAAAGTTGAGGCTATTATCAACTGGCCCAGACTAACCACGGTGACTAAAATTCGAAGTTTTCTGGGTTTAGCTGGATATTACAGGAAATTTGTGGAGGTTTTTTCTAAAATAGCTGCGCCACTGACTAGGCTAACTCAGAAGACTATGGCCTTTGTGTGGACTGATGAATGTGAAGAAAGTTTTATTGCTTTGAAGAGGAAGTTGACTACTGCACCTGTACTAGTACTTCCAGAGCCAGGGAAGGAACTAGTCATTTATACTGATGCACCACATTCAGGTTTGGGGTGTGTTTTGATGTAAGAGGGTAGAGTAATAGCTTATGCATCCAGGAAATTAAAGGTGCATGAGAAGAATTACCCAATACATGATCTAGAATTAGTGGCAGTAGTGTTTGCTTTGAAAATCTGGAAATATTATCTCTATGGTGAGAAGTTCACATTATACTCTAATCATAAAAGTCTGAAGTACTTGTTTGACCAAAAAGAGTTGAATATGAGGCAACGAAGATGGTTAGAATTTCTTAAAGATTATGATTTTAATTTTGAGTATCACCCTGGAAAAGTCAATGTTGTTGCTGATGCATTAAGCAGGAAACAGACTGAAGTTGGAGTTGTGGCTTGTCAAATGGCTCATGAATGGCGGATGTTAGAATGGGCTACAGTCATGAGTACATTTTTTGTTCATGTTTCATTGGGCATATGCGCTTAAATGTGTAAGTCAAAGGATTAAGGAATTGCAGCAACATGATCCAAATTTTGGGATGTATGATTCTTGGGCTAATAGTTCTAATCGAAATGATTGGCATCGAGATTCTGATGGTATCTTACAATTTCAAGGGAGGATATGGGTACCTGTATCTATTGTGTCGAATCGAGATCCGAGGTTTACTTCGAGGTTTTGGTGGTCATTGCAGAATCAGTTAGGGACCCGTATTTGTCTCAGTACCGCATTTCATCCTCAGTCTGACGGACAGTCTGAACGAGTTATTTAAATGCTTGAGGATATGCTCAGGGCTCGTATATTGGAGTTTGGTGGAAACTGGAATGAATATCTTTATTTGTGTGAGTTTGCTTATAATAACAGTTATCAGGCTAGTATTGGTATGACACCATTTGAGGTTCTTTATGGTAGACCTTGTAGATCTCTGACATGTTGGCATGAGGTTGGAGAATCACAACTACTGGGGCTTGAGGTTATTGCCAATCACACAGAGAAGATTAAGCAGGTTAGGCAAAAACTTAAAGCAGCTCAAGATTGCCAGAAAAGCTATTTTGATAATCGACATAGACCATTGGAGTTTACAGTTGGTGATCAAGTCTTGTTGAAGGTTTCACCACAGAAAGGTCAGATGAGATTTGGGGTGAAGGGAAAGTTGGCTCCACGCTTTGTAGGACCATTTGAAATTCTGGAGAGAGTTGGTCCATTATCTTACATGCTTGCTCTATCACCTCAGTTAGTTGATGTTCATAATGTGTTTCATGTGTCTATGTTACAAAAATATTATTCGGATCCAACACATGTTTTAGATTTGACTCAGTTACAAGTTGGGGAGGATACCGGTTATGAAGAAAGACCTATACAAATAGTTGATAGGAGAATACAGAAATTAAGAAATAAAGAAATTCCTCTGCTTAGAGTCAAATGACAATTTCATGACAATGATGAGCAAACTTGGGAACGTGAGGATATGATGCAGGAGCAGTTTCCAAATCTCTTCACTACTTAAGGTATGTTCCTTTAATTTAAATTTCAAGGACGAAATTCCTTAAGTTGGGGAGATTGTAACGACCCGAATTTCTTTTATGACACGTTGACATGACGTACGATTGTATAAGTATGTATTGTACATGTACATATATGCATAAATAAGGTTTAATATATATATATATATATGAGGTTCGCGAAGAAGATATAAATGAATTTTTAAAAATACTAAATAAATATAAAAATGTCCGAAATTATGATTTAAATGTTTACTACAATATTTATTAAAGAAATAAAATAAATCACGTTGCTTTAAGTTAGAAAAAAAAATCGAAAAACAAAAAAGTTACTTATGGGGGCGTTTTAAACTGATTTTGAAAAAAAAAGAAAAAGGGAGAACTGGAGCAAAAATATCAAAAATATTAAAAAAAAATTATAAGTATATATATGATTTAGGGTAAAAATAGAAATAATTTATATAAGGTATATGGTCATGGAATTAATTTATGTAAGGTATATGGTTATGGAATTAATTTATATAAGGTATGTATTTATGGAATTAAAACAAAGGTAAAATTGAGAATAAGTTATATAAGGTTAGTGTTTAAGGAATTAATTTTTCTAAACTAGGGTAAAATTGGGATTATTTTGGGTTATATAAAATCAAATCAATGGTGGATATTTTATTTCCATCGTGATTTTGCTTCTTTCTTCGGTTTCCAACTTCTAGAAAATGCAGAGACAGAAAAGGGAAGAAAAAAAAAGAGAAAATTTGATTTTTCGCCAGATTTGACACATAGATAAGTGATTTTCTCCTATTTTAGTTGCTAAAATTCTAATTAAGCCTTGTAATACAATCCTAGGGGTATAATTTTTTTTACTATGGATAGTGTTTTATACCTGTACCAAAAAATTGGGCATTGTTCTACAGTGACTAAAACTTAGTAAAAGTTATAACAAAATACTCCTGGTGATAAGTAGATCCCAAATATATAGTTAGTTTCTTTTTGTTTATCCTGTATATTCTAAAATAAATATTCAAATTTTATAACCTTTGGATGAGTTTTTGATGGTGTTAAACCCCAATAAAACTTTAATTGAAACCCATAGGAGTGTAGAGAATGAAAATACATACCCATCGATACCAAATTCATAAATTTTGGATATCAGAATTTTGGTGAGCGATTGACCCATAGAGTTATTTATTGAAAATAGAAATTTTAATAAAAATATAATTAAAAAAAGCTGATTTTTGATATTTTGTGCTATAAAATTATTTTATATGAGCAGAAAAGTAATATCAAAGATTATTAAGTATATTCGAGTTAATGCGCACCAATAGGTGGTATTAAATGAATATCTTGGTTCAAATAGGAGTGATAAATACGTGAAAAATGAATTACAAAATAAATTCAAATGAGTTGAATTTGATTTGATGCATGTAAGATGATTTGTGATGACATGATTTGATTGGTGCTGTGGAACTAGACTGTTATTGAATATTAGGAACTGGTTGGACAGTAATTTGTGAGTAATCTTGACTTGTGATATTATATCTGACATTGGTATTAAATTAAAATTGTTGCTTTTGATTAAATAGAATGATATATATCGCATTTCATACTTATTTGAATTTTATGAAATAATTTTGATGTATTGTAGCATGTCAATTACATACCTAAGTAGGTTATTGACATGACATCATTTCTATTGGTCATAGTATCTAGGAACAGACTCACGGAATTGGCCATTGTGGTAATCTTGGTTGGTACATTCTTGACATGAGATGAATGAGATAAAAATGAGTAGATAATTGGATAACTAGAGTTCTGGTGCACTCCTCATTTGCGCGGTAAGGAGTAGATTCGCTTTGTTATCTGGAAAGAGGGAGATGGTTCATGTTTTAAAAGAGTGCATGTTATTGAAATCAAATACATGTTCACACATTACATTACACGTGTATGCTATGTTTATTTCATTTCGCAAGTGATTTAAATTTGTTTTTTTCTTGCATGTTTTTATACATATGATGGTTGTATAATACCATAAGTTAGATTATTCACTGAGCTTGTTGTTTGCTCACTCCACTCTCAATCATTTTCTCCAGGTTCTAATAGGAAAGGAAAAGGGAAGATGATGAGAAATTGTTACTAAGTTTTTTGAAGTTAATAGTATGTGAGAAGTGTAAATATTAGTTAGATTATTATTTTGGGAAATGGATATAAATGTGTTGTCATCTAAATGTATTATTAGAATAAATGATGGATTTTGTGGATGTATGGTGTTCTGGATGAAGAAAAATATGTGGTTTTTGTATATTGATTGTGATTATCATGTGTTTTGAAATTTGTGACATATTATATTTTTAGAGGAGATTCTGTCAAAATTTCTAGGAAAATTGGGTGATTTGGTTTGGAAGGCTGACAGGGTTTTCGGACATGTCAGAGTTCTGAGATGTTTGAGAATTCTATGCTGGTCGTGACGTCACCTACAAAGGGGTCGCCACAAAGGCTAAGGTAGTGGCAGATGCTTTGAGTAGGAAATGGGTCGAGACTGCATACATGGCGAGATATATGTCCCATGAGTGGATGATGCTAGATTTTGCTTCGATCATGAGTATCCATGAGTCATCTACTAAGGCCAGAGTTAGTGCACAGATTACAGCCCAGCCAGTTCAGATTCAGGAGATCACGGAGGGGTAGCCTAGTGACACCAACTATGATATGTTTAGGGCTTGGGCAGATAACGCCTCTCGAGGAGAGTGGTCACTAGATTCACG
>JAJIYU010017311.1:0-11732 GCA_030144865.1 Tinospora cordifolia | reverse complement strand
TTTTACACGATCACCATTTCAATTCTTTTTTTGTATATTTTATAAATTATCTTCGTCTTCTTCTTCATTTAAAAAAGTAATAATAATAGTTTGAGAAGTACAAAAAAAAAAGAAAAAAAAGATTGGGATGGTTATAGCTTAATTTTTAATATTTTAATGATAAACGTATATATAAGCATTTAGTTGCAACTTTTATAATAAAATTATTAATTTTTTTTCAATTAAATCATTTATTTCACACTTTAAAATATATAAATATAAAAAAATCATTTATTTACTATAAAATATATAAATATAAAAAAATGTCTCAATAAACTTTTAAAGTCTTGGATCGAAGAAGCAAACTTAGGACAACTTCAACGCGCGTATATTAGCACTCCCTTTTTCTTTTTTTTTTTAATTTTTTTTAAATTTAAATTTTTTTTTAATTGCTACCATGGCAGCTTGCCCATCCATTCGGTCTGCACCTAGCAGATGGACATTGGAGATGCCCTTAGTTGGATTGCGTTTGTTTTTGGGGTGTTGCGGTTAAAACTGCTCCGACCATGTAACTAGTGATAATGATCCTTGTATTATGAATATTCTAATGAAATAATCTACTTGCTTATTATTAGGTGGGTTGCATTGTTAAGCTTTGGGGAAGGATGGCATAACAATCATCATGCCTTTGAGTTTTCAGCACGGCACGGGCAAGAGTGGTGGCAACTTGACTCAGGTTGGTGCCTTATAAAGCTACTGGAACGGTTTGGATTAGCTACTAACGTTAAGGTCCCATCCGAGAGTCAGAAGCAGAGAATGCCTTTAAAGAAGGAAAACTTCAACGCTACTGCTTAATATTTATATCTCGAACAGAAATATATGATATTAAAAGCTTAATCGATCTCTTCTAGTATCCGATAATCGCTAGGAGCTTATTCTTACCTTTATATGGTATATGGGTGTTGTAGTTAATATGTAACCAGTGCACGATAATTATCTGATATCTTTAATATATAAATATATGTGAGCTTAGTCTTAATCTGTAAGTGTCGTGGCACTTGTAATTATTCATATTTTTCAATAAGCGAGCCCAGAACGCATTCTCTAGTTAGTGTAAAATTAGAGAGCACTGTACCACCATGCCTTGCTGAGCGGGTCAGATGCCCTGACTGGGGCATCTGACCCGCTCAAATAGATTAACAGGACTGAGCGTTTGGTCTTTATCAAATGTTTAGTTTCTTTGAATGAAGAAGTGTTCTCGTTCTTCTAATTCTCTTTGTCTCAAATTTTTTTTTTTTCTATTTTTTCTTCTCTTTTACTTTAGTTTTTAGTTTGTTTTATAATATGTTATAAGCATAGTCCTGTTTGTCTTTAAAAAATCTTGAAGATCAAATAAATTACTTATAAATCAGACATAATGTTACAATTTAAGAAAGAATGTCTATAGATCTTCAACATAAAAACTAAAACTCAAAAATCAAAATATAACACATAAATAATTTATTTGATGCTATTATTGATTAATTATACTCTATTCTTTATTTTTATAATATAATTAGTCTTAATACTATAAGTTTGATTACTAGTAGAAAAGTCTTATCTCATGTAAAGTTAAATATTGAAAGGATGATAAGTTATCTTATTATAAGATGTCAATTATTCTAAAAAGTTGTCCTATCAACTGATATAAGTAAAATATTTTTGTTAAAAATTTAAGATGTAAATATATATTTAATAAGTATTATTTGTGTTGTATGAAAATTATTTACTCAACATTTAATTTTTGTTATTGTATTTTTAAGTTATGACAAATCTTGTAAAACTTAAATTTGTTACCTGCACACTATTGACATCAACTGTTTATGATGTCAATTAAATGTTAAAATTCATCTTTAAGCTAAAGACTTGAGACATACTATCATAAAAAAAATTGAGATATTTATGTAAGATCGTACAAAAATATCAATAGTTCTTTGTCATCATCTCCATAAAGATTTAAAAAAAAATTAATATCTCACTATAAAAGGTCATCTTCTCTTATATGGCACAATTTAAAAGAGCAATTGATTACCAAAAGCTTAAAATGATTAGTAGAACCTTTCACTCCAAGATTTTGAAATAGTTAGTGACTATAGCTTTGTCATTTAATATTACTTCTTAATTGAGGCTACGAGGAGAAATGTAATTGATGAGGCAATTTTAGAAAAAACATTCAACACTTTTCACGTCTCAAATTTACTACTACAAATATAATATTTGATTATATCAATTCAAAAAATTTTAGCTTAATTTCTTACCTTAGGGTAGCTTATAAGCAAAATAATGAGCTTTTGTGAAAAAAAATCATAATTCTCATTTTACTAATTTTGTTTTAATTTATGATGCAAATGTTACATCATATAATGGTCATAACAATAAAGATTATAGACATCTCAATGAAAAGAATCTGGTAAAGGTTGTGACAAACAATATTTTAAATTACGTGGTAATAAGTTTCACACAAAAGTGAATTTTAATAATGATTCCACATAGAAAAAGAGCAAAAATATTGTTGACAATAAGCATCCACATCATTATATCCAACCTTGTCATAAATATGGTTTAAAAGGCCACTGAGTCCATGAATGTTGTGTGCTTAAACATTAAGTCTCAACAAAATGGAAAGACAAAGAAGTTGAGATAAACTTTACTTTTATAGATGATTGTAACATCCTACTTCCCACGCCCTGGCCCATGTCATATGATGATATTTTCTTTTTATTTTTGGTCCGTCTAGGAGGCGGACCCCTTGTTACATTATCTCTTTTCTTTTCTCTTTCCAAATCCTTGGGATTTCCTATGTACATTAACATATATGCACAACTATATTTCATAAAAAAATAATAACAACACCATGATATAAATAAATTCTCATATCATGAACTAATTCAAATTCCAAGGTACATAGCCTTGTTAGTATTTATACTAAACATGATTCATGTATTCTAATTTGGTATATGTTTATGTATTTTTTAGTTCATGTATTTTCTAGTTCATGTATTTGTATAGTTCATGTATGTGCATTAATTTATATGCATGCACTAATATTTGTTACGATTTATGTATGGATTTCGTTCATAGGATTCATGTATGTTATAAATGTTTGATGCTCATTTGAGCACTATATAAACCCATGTAAGCATAGCATTTGAAATCAAGTTGAAGGAACAAAGCATTCCAAGTTTTTCTCATTTCTTTCTCTCCTTCCTCTTCAAATACTTTGTGTTCTCCCAACAAAGTGGTATCAGAGCTTTGAGAAGGTCCTTGTCAAGAAAAGAAGATGGCGAATTACTTGGTTCCATTCCAAGTTCCTAAATTTACCGAAGGAAATTTTGGCAATTGGTGTATTAGAATGAAAGCTTTGCTTGGTTCTCAAGGTGTGTGGAAAATAGTACGCATGAGCTATGATGAGCATGAAGACGATGTTGTTCTAACTCAAAATAAGAAGGATGTTTTGCAAACCGCCAGAACGAAAGATCAAAAGGCTCTTACTCTCATCCATCAAGCAATTGATGATGGGACATTTGAGAAGATATCTGCAGTAACCACCTCTAAGCAAGCATGAGAGATTCTTGATCATACCTTTAAAGGTATGGATAAAGTGAAGAGAGTTCGTCTTCAAAGTCTAAGAGCAACTTTGAAGCATTACACATGAAATAATATTGATTATTTTCAGATTATAGTGCAAGAGTATTAGTTGTTGTGAATGAGGTGAAGAAGTATGGAGAAACCATGACTGACATCATGGTGATTGAAAAGATCCTTAGATCTTTGACGAAGAAGTTTAATCATATTGTTGTAGCCATTGAAGAATCTAAAGACTTGGAAGCTATGATGATTGATGAACTTACTCATGAAGAAAAAATTTTGAAGAAGAAGAAGGAGTCAGTGGAGTAGGTCTTGCAAACAAAACTTTCATTAAAAGAAAATGAAAGCAATAGTGAGTAGAACTAGAAAGGAAAATGACGTGAATTTAAAAATGGTTGTGGTCAAGGTCGAGGTTACGGTCAAAGAAGAGGAAGATGTGGAGGAAAGTTCTTCAACAAAGAAGACAATAACCATGTTCATATCTCTTCAAGGAGACGTGGAAGGCGAAATAATTACAAACAAAGACAATATGACAACTCTTAAGTTCAATGTTATAATTGTCAAACATATGGTCATTATTCTTGGGAATGTCACAACAAAACTATTGAGGAGTAGTCGAATTACGCTTCGAATGATAGCGAAGCTATAGAACCGACTTTACTTTTGACACTTAAAGGAGATGCGGATGAATAAAACAATAACATAGTACCTGGACATCGACACAAGTAACCATATGTGTGGCACTAGATCAATGTTCATGGAATTTAATGACATGGTGACCGACAACGTTACGATTGGTGATTCATCCAAAATTCTTGTTCGAGGGAAAGATAACATTTTGATTCGCTTAAAGTCTGGAAAGCATCAATTCATTTATGATGTTTATTATGTGCGAGGTATAACTAGTAACATCTTGAGTTTGAGACAACTCTTAGAGAAAGATTATAATGTTGCTATCAAAGATTATAGTCTTTCTTTAAGAGATCAATATGACAATTTAATTCCTAAGGTTCCTATGACCAAAAATCGAATGTTATTATTGAATGTTCCAAATGACATGGCTAAGTGCTTGAAAACTTGCTATAGAGATTTATCTTGGATATGACACTTAAAACTTGAGCATTTACACTTTGGGGGGCTTAAGTTGTTGGCCAAGAAACACATGGTGAAAGGTTTGCCATTATTTGATCATCCTGATCAGTTGTGTGAAGGGTATCTATTTGGAAAGCAATCCAGAAAGAGCTTTCCTAAAGAAAGTACAATAAGAGCTCGAGAACTACTAGAGCTTGTTCATACTGATCTATGTGGCCCAATCAAGCCAAGTTCTTTTGGTAAGAATAATTATTTTATATTATTTATTGATGATTATAGTCACAAGACTTTAGTTTATTTTGTCATGGAGAAGTCACAAGCTTTTGAAGTTTTCAAGAAATTCAAAACACTTATGGAAAAAAAAGTGGTTACCATATCAAGTCCTTGTGATTTGACAGAGGAGGTGAATTTACATCAAATGCATTCAATGAATTCTGTGAATGTCATGGAATTCGACGCCCCATGATAACTCCATACTCTCCTCAACAAAATGATGTTGTTGAACAGAAGAACATATATATTCTTAACATGGCCAGAAGCATGTTGAAAAGCAAGAACATCCAAAAGAATTTTGGGCAAAAGCTGTTGAATGTGCTGTTTATTTATCGAATCACTATCTAACAAAAAGTGTGTGGAACCAGACACTACAACAAGCATGGAGTGGACATAAGCCTAATTTATCGCATTTGAGGGTATTTGGCAGTATTGCCTATGCTCATGTACCTGATCAACATCGCTCTAAGCCTGATGACAAGAGTGAGAAGTATGTTTTTATTGGCTATGATTTTAATTCGAAAGTGTACAAGCTCTATAACCTAAGCACCAAGAAGGTCTTAATTAGTTGCGATGTTGATTTTGATGAAGAAACATCATGGGACTAAGCCACTCAAAGTGAAGATTTTGATTTTTCTTCCATTTTATGAAGATGCAAAAGAAGAAGTTGTTCAAAAGTTTGCTACTCCACCATGACCTCCTACTCCTACACCTAGAGAGACATCACCAGAAGCAAGTTGCAGTGAAGGACCACAACGTATGAGGTCTTTGCGTGACATCTATGAAGAAACAGGTGAATTAACTCTTTGTTGCCTTCTTGCTGATTGTGAACCTATAGGTTTTGAAGAAGCAGTGCAAGATAGAAAATGGGCGCATGCCATGAATGAAGAAATTGAGGCCATTAAGAAAAATGATACATGAGAACTTGCAAACCTTCCTGTAAGTCACAAAGTGATTGGTGTCAAATGGGTGTACAAGGTGAAGAAAAATGTTAGCGTCAAGTTGATAAATACAAAGCTTTACTAGTAGCAAAGGGGTATACTCAACAACATGACATCGACTATGATGAAGTCTTTGCTCCTATTGTTCGAATGGAAACTATCAGACTTCTTATTTATTTAGCTGCTTATAAGAAATGGAAGATCTTTCAAATTGGATGTTAAATCTACTTTTTTGAATGGGTTTCTTGAAGAAAAGATTTATGTGCAACAACCTTTAGGATACGTTGCGAAATGACATGAACATCAAGTCCTAAAGTTGAAGAAAGCTTTATATGGTTTGAAGCAAGCACCGAGTGAGTGGAATACAAGAATCGACACTTATTTTTCAAAGGAAAAGCTACATCAGATGTCTTTATGAACATGCACTTTATGTCAAAGAACTTAACAATGATGTTTCGTTTGTTTGCTTGTATGTGGATGACTTGATGTTTACAGGTAACAATGTCAGCATGTTTGAAGATTTCAAATGGGCAATGACACATGAGTTCAAGATGACCGATTTAATTGCCATGACATATTACCTTGGCATTGAGGTACAACAGATGGATGATGAAATTTTTATTTCTCAATCTGTATATGTGGCAAATGTGCTTCACAAATTCAACATAAGTGATTGCAAACCTGTTAATACTTCTGTTGAATATGGGTTGAGGTTATCAAAGCATGAATCAAGATTAGATGTGGACTCAACCATGTTCAGAATCCTAGTCAGAAGTTTGCGCTACTAGACTTGTACAAGACCAGACATTCTTTATGTTGTTGGGCTAGTTAGTCGTTATATGGAAGCTCCTACCATGTCGCATTTCAAAGCTGCCAAGTATATTCTACGATATCTCAAAGGTACACTAGATTATGGAATGCATTATTCATCTTCTAAACATTTTAAGCTTGTGGGATATAGTGATAGTGATTGGACCAGTGATTTGGATGATCGAAAAAGTACAAGTGGCTTTGTTTTCTTTTTTGGAGATAATGCTTTCCATGGAGCTCAAAGAAACAATCTATTATGACGCTCTCAACGTGTGAAGCGGAGTATGTTGCTGCCACTTCTTGTACTTGTCATGCACTTTGGCTTCGAAATTTGTTACATGCTCTTGGATTGGTGCTAATTGAGCCTACTGAGATATTTCTTGATAATAAGTCTGCTATCGCATTATCAAAAAATCTCGTCTATCATAATCGCACCAAACATATTGATACAAGGTATCATTTTATTCGAGATTGCATTTCAAAGGAGATCCAATTGAAATATGTGAAGTTTCAAGATCAAATTGCTGATATTTTCATTAAGCCCCTTCGGCTTGATGCTCTTACCAAGTTACGGTCTCTACTTGGTGTGTCTACTAGGTGAATTGTGTTTAAGAAAGAAAGTTTGGTATAAACATGAATCAAGTTTAAGAGGAGATGTTAATATTTATATTAAACATGATTCATGTATTCCAATTTGGTACATGTTTATTCATTTATTTAGTTCTTGTATTTTCTAGTTCATGTATTTGCATAGTTCATGTATGTGCATTAATTTATATGCATGCACTAATATTTATTATGATCCATGTATGGATTTAGTTCATAGGATTCATGTTTGTCATAAATGTTTGATGCTTATTTGAACACTATATAAACTCATGTAAGCATAGCATTTGAAATCAAGATGAAGGAACAAAACATTCCAAGTTTTCCTCATTTTTTCTCTCCTTCCTCTTCAAATACTTTGTGTTCTCCCAACAAGCCTTTGGTCACAATACAACAAAATAACTTCAAAACTTAAATAAAATAATTTGGGCTGATGTGCCTTACAATTTAATAAACTCTCAAAATACTAAACTAAGTGTCTTCCATAAGACCTTAGTATATCAATTTCTTGAAAGATTAAAAAGAAATGATGAGCTTAAAGCCCAGTGGATCATTCTAACTATTTAAATCATTACTTCATTAAATAAGATAAACATGTCAAGTACTTTCAAATATTACGCGATTCAAATAGTTCATTAATTTTAGGCCTTGGTTAATCTCTGTGTTCCACATCTAAGGGGAGAGATCATTTCTGAAACTCAAACCCTTCTCAGCTAAGTGGGATCACTCTTTAAAGCCCAGTTCACTCTAGAGTCAATCTTGACACCCATTTCTAAGTCAAAGTTCTGGCATGGTTAGAACACACATGAAAAAATCCTTCCTTGCGCCGTTACATGGTAAAAATCTCAATTAATTTTTGATTTAGTGTAAAAACATAACATTTATGTGAATAAACTAATGCAAGCCTAAGCCTATGTATTCTACATGACAATGTTAAAATAACTGATCATACATATTCAAAACATCACATATATCTAAGCCTTATTTAAATCAAAATAATAAAGTTAAAGTTTAAAATCACCTCCACCTTAAATAACAAACTCCTTCTTGGACCTTGAGTTAAATCTCCTTCGGATCTTCCCAACTGCTAACATAGAAATTTGTGCAACGAAGTTCGTTGCTACTATTCCAATTGCTGTTTAGAACAGCTAAAAAAAGAAAAGGGATGCCAAGAGGGAGGCGAAGAGAGGAAAAGAACTTGTCAATTCTTGTTGGGATGAAGAGAATGTGAGCCTAGACATGATTTATATAGAGCCAAAATGGGTGGAATTTGACAAGTTTAGGGTGTTCCCAACACAGGAAACGTGTTAATTCTTTACCTTTGCGCACAAGATTTAGAAGAGTAGGGTTTTGGGGGCTTTGGGCGCACTTTCTAATTTGTTTTTCGTGCACAATTTTAGAATTTTCATCATGTTACTGCGGTAATCACGTCTAGGTACAACGGTATTGGTTTAGATGAACTTTTAAATTCATTTTTGGCATACTTTCTGTTGGAAATTTGTTGTACTACTGCAATACCTAATCGTAATAACGCTGTAACATCCCGCCTCCTGAATTTCATCGCCCCCGTCATCCAATGGTATAATTTTCTTCGATCAAAATCTATGGCCATGAAGGAGGCGGACCAGTGCTACGTTATCCTTTTTCCTTTCTAAGTCCCAACCCATGAAACTTCCTGCGCACATTAGTTTATGTATAAAAATATTTCATAGCCTCGTAAATAAAATCCTTTATTTATTTTTCTAAAGTTTTGAGTACATGAACCATTACAGTGGAAAATATATTTAGAACTGAAATAAATAATTCAGCTTGGGTCCACGTGCCTTACAATAAAATAAATAAATAAAAAGGAATTTCTAATAAATAATCTTCCACGTAGGCTGATAAATTAGTTTCCTAAAATGTAAAAATTGAGGGGGTGAGCTAGAAAGCCCAGCGAATCATTCCATGTATTTAATTCATTATTCCAACTAAATAATACAAGCATATCAAACACTTTTAAGGATTTAATCGATTCAAACAATATATTATTTCTATCGTAATTTAGACCAAACGAGGATAACCACTGTGTTCTAGATCTAGGGAGAGAGATCAATCTTGAAACTCAAACCCTTCTCTATGAAGTGGGATCATTCTTGAAACACAGTCCACTCTGGTGTCAATCCTGACAACCAGTTCAAAAGTCCAATTCTACATGGAACACAGAACGTCCATCCCCATGCCGATATGTGGTTGAATTCTTATTTAATCTTATTTTTGCGTAAAAGAGCATAATAAATAAATATCTCAACAATAATTAAACATACCAGTAGTATAACATCATAAATCAACAAAAAAAAAAGATTTTCGATTTCTGATGTAGAAGATCGTACAAGACGCAATTACAGAGCATACTCTCTCAAACAGGAAAGGCGACTTTCGATTTCTGATGTAGAAGATCGTACAAGATGCAACTACAGAGCATACTCTCCCAGTCATAAGAAATATAATAATTTAAAAATATAAATTAAACTAAGAACATAAGCAAGCATTATCTAAATCAAAATAGTAAATGAAAAGAAGATGAAAGAATTTCACCTCGAGATTGCTTCCTAAATTTATATAGCACTTTATTTTTACTACTTCGTAAGCTATTTAAAATAGCTCAAGAAGATAAAAAGGGACTGAGGGTGTCAAGAAGGAGGTAGAGAGAGAAAGAGGAATGTAGTCAACTCTTGTTCTGGGATGAATGAAATAGGTAGGGTAGAGGGGTTTATATAGAGTTTCTAAGGTCATATCCGTCATTTTTTGTCTTCCTAATCAGGAAAACTTTCATCTTTGTTTATTTGGGTGGCTAGATGGTTAGGGTTTTCGATTTAGGGTTTTTAACATTTTTTTCTACACAAATTGATGTCTAAAAAGCCATTTTTCGCTCAATCCTGCGTTTAGAAATTTTTCAAAAACTTTTTTTAATTCACGCATTGTGAATTCATGCACGCATGGGCTGTAGGATAGGGGGTATATATATATATATATATATATATATATATATATATATATATATTAAATTCATATATACATCTAACCAATGATTTAAACAAGTTTACACTTATATTTTTTACACATACCTATATATATATAGAAAAACTTTCATTTTTGCTTATTTAGGTGGCTAGATGGTTAGGGTTTTCGATTTAGGATTTTTAATATTTTTTTCGCACAAATCGATGGCTAAAAAGCCATTTTCGCTCAATCCTGCGTTCAAAAATTTTTCAAATTTTTTTTTAATTCATGCATTGTGAATTCATGCACGCATGGGCTGTAGGGTAGGTGATATATATATGCACCAATTAATTAATATATACTAATCAAATGTCACATAAATAGACACTAATTAATATATATTCACGTGTCTATTAAATTGTATATGTGCACATATATACAAAATAATTGGGGTATTACATTCTACAACCTTTAAAAGAGATTTCGTCCTCAAAATCTATCACTAGGTTACTTGAGTGTCATATGATTGTTTTTTCTAGTGAAAAGTTATGGGTATTTATTTTATATTTCACTTTCAAATTCTTAAATAGCATCTTCTATTCCATGATGTTTTCAAAGGACTTTTATTAAGGGAATATATTTTGTTCTTAGGCTCTGTACTTTGCGATCTAGAATCCTAACCATCGCTTTTTCATATGTGGCATCATTTTGGACGTCTACTTCTTCCCATCGAATTATGTGGGAATGATTTAGTTCGTATTTTCGCAGCATTGATATGTGAAATACGTTGTGGATTGAGGACATTCGATTTGGAAGGTCTAACTCGTAGGCGCATTCGCCGATCTTTTTGAGTATCTTGAAGGGTCCAATGAATCATGGTGCTAGTTTTCCTTTGATTCCAAATCGTTTGATTCCCTTCTGAGGGCTGATCCTTAGAAATATTTTATCGCTTAAATGGAATTCTAGAGATCTTCTTCTCCTATCAACGTAACTTTTCTGTCTACTTTTGCAATTGCCAGACGCTTCTGAATTTGTTTTACCTGATTGTTCATCTCTTGCACGAGATCTGGCCTAGTAAAAACGTGATCCTCAAGTTCAGCCCAACAGGTTGGTGATCTGCAGGGTCTCTTGTTGCTTACTTTATGTGCACACTTTTAAATAGATAAAGAGATGCAAAAATGCATTCTTTAGATGATGAATTAATAATATGCAACATAAATAGACCCTAGACATAAAACAAATAATGCAATAAATTATAAGTGTAACTAGGAAAAATAATGTAGTACATTCAACAAGTAATAATAAACTTGGGGAGGCCCAAGGTCGAACCACAAGGATTGGGATAAATTTCTAAAACTAAGGTTTGCTACATATAATAAAATAAGAAAAATGAGAATGAGATGAGATAATGATAATATTTTG
>JAJIYU010017310.1:0-11763 GCA_030144865.1 Tinospora cordifolia | reverse complement strand
AATTGAGTTTATGAATTTTAGTTATTTCTTATACTATTGCCTTATTAAATTCTTAATTTTAAGTTATGTACGGTTAAATACAATCAAGGCATGAAATGACTGAAATAGAAAATCAAGTGTCTGTTGCTTGTAATGTAACACTAGCCCGACCCACCAATTGGTTAAGTCCACCGTCAAAATAATGGTGGTTGTCAAAAACTCAAAGAACGTGGGGGTTGGGGTGTTACACAAAGCAATCACAACTGGTGCTGCTGCCACAGACGTACCCTTATCAATAGGCCTCAGTTTTATATTAGCCTCACCTCGCCTTCTACCTCCTTTGAGTCTACCACGCCCTCTAAGCATTATCTACAAGTCAAAAATCATTTTTCAGTATCCATTATCTTAATCATAAGGAAGCAGAAATTTGAATAATTGAACATAATGTAAACTTTATTTCCACTTCCATCTTAGTTTCAAACCGTTTTCCTCAAATCTTTGGACACTGTGACTTGTGATACCAAATAATTTAAACCCACCTATAACCATCTTGTTGTCATGTTACTGTGACTCTAAATTCAAATATATAGGTTTTTGGTATGTCTCAGTGGCCTAAGGGTTTATGCTTCTAAGTCGACAACAATTTCTTTGTTTCTGGGTACAGGAATTTGTGTAGCAATATTCAAAATAATCATATTACATATACTACAAACAAGCAAACAATGCACTCTGGCATAATAGAATCCATGTTCCATTATGGCTAGTATATTTACGCCAAATCTAGGTCTCTAAGGATGATGCAAGACCCACTGTACGCGACCGTCCCATACCAGTAGAATACAGTGTGCACAAGTTCTTCCAAAAAGTCTGTTCATTGCCCATTACAATTTTGTAAGTGTTTCGCTCCCTAAAGCTGATGCAAGACCTACCATACACGACCGTCCCATACCAGCAGAATACAGTGCATGCAAGTTTTGCCTAAGAATCGATCACTCACCATCCATGGTCCGTCATTCTTTGAATCCAGGATTCCTCCATACCTCTAAATCTCTATGCATCCCATACTACATAGAAATTAGAAATTATAGGATCCTCCTGAATCAAGTCCTAACCAATAAAAGTGTACATAATCACGTTATAAGTTTCTAACTTATATCCGAAAACTTTTAATTACAAATCCACCGTGCCTTTTGACACACACAGTCTTTACCTAGACCTAGTGTTTCAATACTTAGAAAATTTCCCTTTTCTCCAATGTGATACCATCGGTCCCAAGTCTCAAACAATTTCCCAAGTAGCGCAACACTCACAAGGAGCAAAGCTTCCACCTACAGGGCTACTACCCGTACTCTTGCCCACCTGCAACTGGTAACTTCTAGCCACCTAGTCATTTAGCCACTAGTAGGTGACCTCTACTCATTTCACTTTTCAAAAATTCAAGTCCAGTACAAATTCGTTTCCAATAAAAATCCAATCCGATGACCATTTTAGTGAAAAACTAGTCCAGACAACTGTATCGAACTGCACTCTTTTCCCAGCGAACTACTAACTGAGCTCTGATACCACCCTGTGGTATCAGCCTCATATCTTTCCCAATAGAGCTAGTAGCTGGCTTTGATAGCACCCTGTGACACCTTGGCCCCCGCTCTAAAAGCCATCTACTAACACGCGTCACGTCGGGGCCTAGCGCTAAGACTCGCGCTCCCCTTCGGCTACTCTGCCATGCATGCGGGATAAATCACATCAATCTTCTAACGCAGGAGATCGCGATCATCACTAACCTTTTCCCAAACCATCCTATGCTTGACCATCCTTTCCACTAATCTTAATGGAGTAAAATAAGAAAACCATTTTATGCAATTATTCAATCTAACAATAATCTATGTCAAAATACATCACTAGATTTTCACAGAAATTATTCACAATAAAGCAAGATACTGCAGTAGAATCAACTATCAAAATACATAGCCAATGTTGTACAGTTTAGATATATTAAAAAAATATACATTTCCTTTGCAGTAGAAACAATTCTTCAAAAGCTTACAGAAAATCTACAATTCGAAACAAATACAATGTTTCAAAATTTATATCACAAATTCTATATAGCCAAATAGGCCACATACCTTAGTTTTCTTCATAAATACAAAATGGTAAAATAGTTTAAAATCAAAAGAAACTCAAAGTCCTTTGGTAACCTCCTAATGAGGTTATCTTACGACATCCATACGTCGGTCAGTCAGTGTACTCCACCTCTGCAAATACTTGTAAAAAAAGAGTGGGGTGAGCTCGAAAGCCTCGTGGGTCTTCCCTACACATCACTAGCATTATATAAACCAAAATATAGAATATGCACACACTTCCATTACATTAATTGTTTCAAATAGTCATTTCTTTTATTGTACTGTAAGACTGAAAGAGATATACTCTTGGTGTTCTTTAGTGTCCAAAAATCAATCTTGGTCGGCAATGCTTCGAGCTACGCTACCGTTCACGACCCTGTCACACATCCAAGAATAGGTGCAACGGTGTATGACCATAGCTTACCCATCCGAAGAACTCTCAGCTGTCACAGGCAGCTCCGTTAAGAACACTGATGATGGGATCTCGAAGATGTTGTGCGGCAAATATGCCCACGTCCATGAGTCGTCGACAGATGCCACCATCGCCCTGGTACATGGAATTTTTTATCTTAATTTAATCTTCTTTAGTTTCAATAGATTTTATTTCATACCATATCATCATTCAAGGTATCTAAATCATATAACAGTGATATAAATAACCAGACATTATGCTTCATATTCAAGCAACTACTAAAAGCATATAACCAAACATTATGCTCAATTGTCAATCAAAACATTCAAGAATTATACACATCATAGCATGCATATAACATCCTAAGCTACACAAACATCATGCTTTGAACTTTAAGTCTACATAATACTAGTGCGCAAGAAAATTCCACCACCTGTATATGTTAGATGACCCTTGCGCCTACTTGCAAAGATCAACGTTCAAAGTCCAAAATCTAAAAATATAAATTTCATCATTTACTCATAAGAGTGAAAAAGATCCAAATTTCCCTTTTTGCCATAACAACACGGGAAACTATATTCATTTTCTTCCAAATTAATAATAAAACATATTTAAAATTGACCACTACTTCAAAGGATGAGTGGATCGAGTTTTATTACCTATCCAAGGATTTGCACCTCTAGAAACCCTCCAAAGAGGTGAAATTCCTTTAGATTCGTCAAAAACTGCAAATGAACAGTTAAAATTTCTAGAATTCACTTCTTAATCGATAAACTCTTAGTTTAGAAGGAAGATTCGAGCTTATTTGGTTCAGGATTGCTTTATGCGTCAAGAAATCTCAAATCCTTATTTCTGATACTAAATCTGTATAATTTTCTAAATGAATACACAGATCTTAAATTGAAATGATTGAGAGGTTAAGATTCCTACCTTAAACCTTAAGATCCTCTTTAGTTCAGCTCTGGATTGTCTCTGTAAAGCTCTAGGATGATTTGGAAAATTCTGGGCGTGAAATGACAAAATTAGGGCTTCAAAATTTTTAAATATCGCATAATTACCGCGATTGGCATTTTAGTGACCGCGGTCACCCCTGTGCCCTAATTTTTTTTTTCGTGATTATCCTCCGATGACTGCAATCAGCCATTCAGTGACCGCGGTCGCCAGTGCAACATTTTGTTTTTCCATGTTTTTTTGAGTTTTTCCCAACTATCCGACATTCCAATTTATTTTATTTTCATAAAATACCATATAATAAACATTTAAAGCATGTTTTCAAATATTTTTACATTTATTTCATAATTTTTAAAAATCTATTTTTGATGTGTACGCGTTTGAGAAATTAGGAATATTACAATTTTTTAAATAAAATTTTTAAGTTATTTAATCATGTTTTATTTTGTGTAAATCTTCTACACGACACTTTTATTAATGTACATAAATCAGTATTTAGGTAAAATTATTATTTTGCCCCAAGGTGGCCTTAAAGGTTAAATTTCACCTTTTTAGGCTTCGGCAACTTATCTTTGATTTTGCCCTAAGAATTTAAATTTATATTTTTTGAAGTATTGTATTTCATGTTAATTTGTCATTTTATGTGATTTTGTAACTTATGAAATTTTGTTTGTCAATTAATTTAATTTAACTGCCATTATTTCTTTTGGAAGATTATCGATGCAACACACTACATGATGAGCTACAACTAATTTTCCCTTTTTTATTTTCATTCACAATTCCTATTTTGCCCATCACTTTTTCCTTAATTTCAAATATATCCAAATTTAAAATTTATCAAATATTTTTTTCCTAAGTTTCACCTATTTTCTCCCAAAAATTGTATTTTATCTTATATTTCTTCAAAATTCTCATTTATTTGATCAAAATACATTGATGTGGATGACGCAATAGTTACAGTCTTCTCCTCTTAAATAAGATTTTGTAATTAAAATCCCTTATCTTACACATGATCAGGTAATTGTTCCTTCATATATTCCTCCCATTTGAAAGTGTACTTTTCATCATCATGTTCTTGCCATCTAACTTAGACTATTGAATTTTTTTTTGTTTATTAATTTCTTTAATGTTTGGTCCATAATAGCTATGTGGGTTTCCTTTATCATACTGTTTGGCTTTAGCTTGAGCTTCCTCCACTCTTATACATGTGATAGGTTTGGGTAATAATTCCTCGACATTGAAACATGAAAAACATCATTCATTCCCACAAGCTAAGGTGGTAATGCGAATCGATAAGCAGCAAAATAAATCTTTTCAAGAATCTCAAAAAGTCCAATAAATATTTGAGCAAGTTTAGTGGAGATATCAAATTGAATGTGTCCTTCACGCGGTGAGATCTTTAATAGGAATGGTCTTAACACTTTCTTCTAATAATTGGTGTAGCTCTTCTTATTTTGAGCTATCTTCAACCATTGAAAGATTTTGGTGATTTTCTTTGGTTGTTCCTAAATAAAGTCTAGTGTTAACACAATTCTATCTCCCACTTCAATCCAACATGCTAGAGATTTGTAGGGTTGTCCATGTTGGGCTTCAAATGGTGCCATATCAACATTGGACTAGACACTATTGTTGTAGGCAAATTCATGCAAAAGAATGTAATCTTCTCAATTCCCACCGAAGTCTAGAACGCATGCCCGAAGCATATACTTAAGGACTTGCATCAATCTTTTCGACTGTCCATGTGACTACGGATGAAATGGTGTGCTAAGATTCACCTTCCCTTTAGTTGTTTCTACAAACTCTGCGAGAATCGAAGATCTCAATTTGATACAACGAATATGGAAACTATATGTAACTTGACTATATCCTAGATGTATAATTGACTTAGTTGATGTGCCATGTCCTTGTTGTATGTCAAAAGAAAATGTGGAAACTTAGTTTATCCACAATAACCCAGATCATATCATATCTTCAAAGGATTTTGAATAATCCCATGTCAAAATGCTTTAATGTATGTTACCATTTCCACTTGAGGATACTCAATGGTTGTAATAGTCTAATCTTTCTTTGATTTTTAATTTTAACTCGTTGAAATATATCACATTTGAACATAGAAGGCTATATCCTATTTTATCCTTGGCTACCAATGAATGTGCTTAGCATTATGATACATCTTATTGGCTCCTAGATGAATGACATACTTATATTGGTGTAATTCTACGGTAACATTATGCCTCAAAGGGAGTTTATCTGGTATCCAAAGTCAACCTCAAATCCATAGACTACCATCACTATTAGTGTTCACTCTTATCAAGAAGAATCTTCAGCCCAAACCTTGCATATCTTACTTGACATCTACATATTTTGCTACAACAATCTCTTATCAATACTAGTTGGGCTCTTGATTGTGCATAAATCAAGTTTTTAGTGGGGACATCCGAGGTATTCATCATAGTGGCATGCTCAAATAATCACCATTCTTGAGGCATTTGTCGAGCCAAATAAGCAGTCTCAACCCTTTTCCAACTTAGGGTGTAATACCACAAAAAATAACATTGGCATTGAAAAAAAAGAGACGTCGTAGGACTACGGTTCCCAGACCATGCCTTGCATCAATTGGGTGGGCCAACCGTGAGACCACGGTCTCAAGCTGGAGGACCATCATAAAAATTCGTAAATATCTTGGCAAGGGCATGAGATTGCAGTCCTGCGATTAGGAGCAATGTTAAGATTGTGGTCCTGCCATTGAAAACCAAAAATGGAAGGTCAAATGTGTGTTGCAATACTACTAGCTTATATATACATTAGTGTGCAATACCCTAATCACATCATTCCTTCCTGTAGTTGCTCATCGTGCTCACAGAAAACCCTTAGCGTGCAAATGAAGCCCTAGCTGTCTCTATCATCTACTCCTTCCCCATCAACACGCTATATCATTTCCACGTACTTTGTCTTCCTATTATAGAACACTCTTAGGAGAGAAGCAACACAAGGGTGTTTCGATCTCATTCAGAAGAACTAAAAACTGTGCTACTATGATCTCGTTCAGGATATCTAACAATTGTGCTAAAGTTTGTCGCTAGAGTGTGATAGAACTGTAAGGCATTTGTAAACATTATTTGAAAATGAATAGAAGAAGAACAATCAGCTGCAAAGATATCAGCACTACTCGTAAACGTAGCTTGGATACAAATAGATGGGGAACGACTAACAAAGAGGTTGAAGACCACTTGACAAATGGACTAATGAAGCAAAGATTGACAAGGTAGTGAGCGAAATAATCGGATGGGAATGACTACCTAAAACTCTTTAGCATTATTTTGGTTTGAATATGAAACATGACTGTGTGTTATCGTTAGTTATTGTTTAAACGCGTGCTAGGAATTTATGTGTCTTATATGAATAACTGGTTGACTTGTTGTGGATTGATAGCATGTCATACCGTGTATGAATGTTTATTACAATTTAGATCATGCTATGCATGTAATGTAATGAATAGTATGCCTGATGGAACTATAAAGCATGATGAATTGCTTATTTGTATCCATTGCCATGTATATTGGATATTGAAATTGTGAAAATACTTGTGGTCACAAATTTAAGACGATTAAGTGATGAACCACGTACCAATGCGGTGATGAGGATGTTATGGTCAGGTTCAGCATCACCGTGGGTATTCCTAGCCCTAGGCGAATCTCTGATTGAAATGGGACTGTGAGCTAAGTGAGACTTCACTCCCTGGTTTGATAATCGAGTGAGACATCAACATCGAGATAGGGTTCCAAGTATATAACGGGCCTTCAAGCATTACATTGAATACTCCGAACCTAAGTTGGAATGCTGAGGAAGAAATCCTTTTAGTCTTAACGTTAACTTAAATGATTGAATCATTAAAACACTTAATGCATTATAAGTGTTTGATGTTTGTATTTTGACTATTATAATGCTTGAGATGTTTTGTGCAAGATCCACTGAACTCTTGTGCTCATCCCCACTAATTTCTTTTCAGGTAACCCTTGAAGACACTTTTGTTGACAAGTGAGAAGCTACATTTTATAGTCATAAGACACCTCACCATTGAGGTTGTATAGGAGTAGTGTACTTGTTGTCTACCAAATAGTAGGGCATGAGACTCACATTTAATTCATGTTTGGTCATTTTAATTATTGGCTCGGGCTATGGGGCTAGGTACTATTTATTTAACTCATTTGAACTCAGGCATAGGGTTTGAGGATTTTATTTATCTTAGAGTTTAATCATTGTTATTGTTTTTAGACATACCACCCCTATTTTAAAGCATGCATGATAGTAGTGTTTATGTTTCTGCACTCTAATATTTTATTGGGATGGTGTGAGGAAGGAAAGAACATAAGTAACGTCTCAGTTCTCAAATATTGAAAGTAGGAGTGATCTCATTGTTGACTTGATTTTATCTCGAGGTGAGAGACAAAGATGCCCAGTCAGCGGCGTATGCGACAGGATTCGAGGGCTGGGGTGTTACATAGGGCATCAGCTACTATGTTGGCTTTTTTAGATGATATTCTATGGTGAAGTCTTAGTCTTGGAGTAGCTCTAATTATCATTTGTCTCATGTTTGGATCCTTTGAGAAAATAAGTATTTGAGACTTTTGTGATCTGAATGTAAAAGTAGTGTCTTCAAATTTTTAGAACAAGTATTACAACTATTAACTCAAAGTCATGCATAAGATAATTCTTTTTATGTACTTTGAGTTGTCTTGACACATAGTCTATGATTCTATCATTCTGCATTGATACACATCCTAGGGCCAATGCAAGATGCATCAATAAAATTGTATGAATACTAGTGTTATAATCAACTTTTGTTTAAGAGATGCAAATGCATTTTTCAATCATTAATTACTCAAATAGAACATCTTTCTAGATTAGCTTGTTCAAAGGCGCAGTGATATAGGATTTTGCACAAAATTCTGATAATATCTAGTCAACCCAGAAAATTACAAATTTTTGCCATCATAGCTGGTCTGGACTAATTGATAATTGCCACAATCTTGGCGGGATCAATTAAGATATCAATGGCTCCAACCATGTAACCTAAGAATTTAACTTCAAATAGTTAAATGTCACATTTGCTAAATTTGGTACATAGTTGATGATCCTTCAGCATTCTCAAAGCTTTCCTTAGCTATTTAGGATGCTCCTCCCATAACCTTTGAATATATTAAGATATCATCAATAAATATGATCATGAACAGGCGGAGGCATGACCGAAATGCTCTCTACATTAAATTCATGAATATTGTTGGAGCATTCATTACACCGAACAACATATCCAAGAACTTATAGTGGCCATAGTGAGTTTTAAAGGCTATTTTTGGAATGTCCTCATCTTGAACCCTGAGTTGATGGTAGCCCAATCTAAGATCAACCTTGGAGAACACCTTGGCTCCTTTTAACTAATCAAATAAGTCACTAATATGAGGAAGAAGATATTTGTACTTGATGGTTACCTGGTTTAGTTGTATGTAACTTATATAGAGTCAAAACTTGTATTTCTTTTTTATGAATAGTTGTTAGTTGCACAACATACTAACTAAATTCTATGTACATTGCATGTATTTTACATGGTTAGAGTAGGAAATAAGGCATATTTGCATTTATACTTGCAATTAAGCATTAATATAGGCACATTTGCATATCATTTGCATCATTAGGAGAGTTTCAATGTGATTTCATGCATTTATCTTTGTGATATGATGCCAAAGAAAGGTTTCTAAGTGTTTATGCAAGTCTAGAATGAGTACGCAAAGTTTGACTGTGGAAAATGAGCCAAATATACACAAATCAACTTATTACCGCAATAGGAAAACTTATTACCTCGATAATCCAAGCACGAAAATAAGAAGAAACCCAAAAACTATTACCACGTCCATTATCACGATAATGCATAGGAGGAAAGTGTTATCACGATAACTAGAGGACCGAGATTTTGGTGAATGCATTATCGCAGTCCATTATTGCGGTAACCTACTACAGTGATGTAAAATAAAACAGGATTTGATATGTCCCCTGAATTGTAGATCTATGTCTGGCTCGAATTACTGCAACCAGTTATCGCGATAATGTGACTGAAAAAGGCATCGTGTAGGTTGTTGAACAGTAGAAAACTTGGGCTATAAAAGGGGAAGTGCATGGCATCAATTAGGGGGCGATCTTTAAGAGGGGAAACACTCATTCTCTACTAGAAAAACATTCTCTCTGGGATATTCTCTGAATTTGGAAGGATTAAGTAAGAGGTTTAGCAAAAGGAATTGGAGCAAGGAGCAAAGGAAGGCATATTGAGTTGTCTAGTATTATTTTCATTGTATGTTCCTCTTGTTTTTGTATTATTTGCAACATGTTAGACTAAACTCTCTATTCTAGGACGTAATATCAAATGTGTAACCCCTCAATTCTATATTTAATCCCTGCGTGACTGGGAGGAACATTCCACTCTAATTCTTGATTAATTTATGTTGAGGTTTTGTTTTATTTCTTATGTTCGTAATGCCTTTTATTTACTGGCCACAAATAGGAAGATTTTAGACTGTTTGGCTAACTTGAGAGAGAGGTTTAATGGCTTGATAATCAAGTTATAAACTTGGATGAACCAATGGACTGGGAGGTAGCTGGTTTTAATAGGAGGTTGCACGTAAAAAAAATAGAAGATTAATGCATTAGTTATTTTTCTTTGTGCCTTGACGAGGGTAGTAAGATCTTGATTAGTAGGCATTAAGATAACTCGAGAGGGAGTTTTGCGGCAAGTGTTATAACCTACAAGAACACAATATAGATTAGTTAAGGCCAAAATTCTAGGGGTATCACATGAGATATTACTATCCTAGAAGCTTAATGTAATGCCCTGCCTCCCATGCACGGGCCCACGCCATCCGACGGTATAATCTTTTTCAATATCTTTAGGCCGCCTGGGAGGCTAGCCCTTTTTCCTTTCTAAATCTTACATCCATGAGATATCCTGTGCACATTAATCTATGTACAAAATAATTCAAAATTTATGATGTCGTGAAATAAAATAAATCCTTTATCATTTAATGAAAAAATCCAAGAGTAATAATTCAATCTTCAATAGATTTAAATAAAATTTCCTACATATTAAATGACTCCCATGCAACCTTGATAATTAAATTTCTGAAATATTAAAAATAAGAGGTGATGCATGAATCCTAGTGAATCATTCTAAATATTTAATTCATTATTTTAACAAAATAAAACATGCATAACAGGCACTTACAAGGAATTAAATGATTCAAATAATTTATTGTTTCGGTTGTCATTAAAAACTAAAATGATACCCCCCACAATTTCAATCCTTGGAAAAGAACTACTACACTAAACTCAGACCCATCAAAACGAGGTAGGATCAACTTCAAACCCTTTATTACCTCACAACTCTTGCTTGGAATGCTCACGGTGCATTTTTGACCCCATGCCGGTACGTAGTTAAGATCCTTATTTAATCTTATATTAAATGTAAAAGCATAATATTTAAATAATTTGACAGCATGTAAACATTTTAGGAAGTTAACATTTCATCATAGATTATGCATAAAAATAAACCTAAGCATGCATATGCTATATGGCATGTATTTTAATATTACAAATTTAACGCTCAAGCAAGCTTTATTTGAATTAAAATAATAAATTAAAAAGTAGAAATCATTTCACCTGGAGATTGCTTCCTTTTGACCCTTCTTAAGATCTTGTAGATCTTTTCTCCTTGCTTGCACTATATTTGTGCAATACTCCTTGACTATTACTCCGTTGGCTGTTTAGAATAGCTCAAGAAAAAAAAAGGACTAGAGATGCCAAGAAGGAGGCAGAGAGAGAGCAAGAAGGATATTATCAACTCTTGCTCTGGGATGAATGGAATGAGCGAGGTAGGGGGTTTACACAGAGTTTTCGGGGGATTAATTTTGTCATTTTTAGCCTTCCTAAGCTGAAAAATGTTCTTTTTTATTGATTTTTGGCGCACAAGACTTAGGGTTTGAAACACTAGGGTTTTAGGGTTTTTTTTTCAATTTTTTTTTGCACTTTTTTGTATTTTTGGCGGCCCAGATTTTGTTTTGAATTTTTTTTTTTGGTTCATTCTAACAGCACGATTTTGACAAATTTGCTAAAATCATGTGGCACGCGTACAATTTGGCAAATTCAACGATTTCACCGAATTCACATTGCGCAATTTTTTTTCAATGAATTCATTGTTTTCGTCAAATTCATTGTTTATATATATATATATATATATATATATATATATATATATAT
>JAJIYU010017309.1:0-11736 GCA_030144865.1 Tinospora cordifolia | reverse complement strand
AATTCTTATACAAATAATATTTGATAGATTGATTAATCTTAAATCAAATGTTAGGTAATCCTAATATTTTATTTTCCTCCAATCATTTTTAGAATTTCTTTCTCAATTTTATTTCATTAATATCTTCTTTTGTTGACAAAATTATGGGGTATTACAGTTTCCTCTGATACCAAACGTGATATCAGAGCCTAGGCATTAGTTGCTAGGCCAAGAACAAAAAGTTTCCTCTGATACCAAGCGGGTATCTGAGCTCAGTTCTTAGAAACGCTGGGCTAGAATTAAAAAATCAATCAGTGGCTATTTGACTAGAATTAGAAACTCAAACTTAAGGTTTCACCTTGAATTGAATTGAATTTAGAATGTCCTACCTTCTGTTTTTGAAATTGAAGAACGTTTTAGGAAGTGTTTTCAAAAAAGGAAATATATGTTTTGAAACATTTTGTTTGAATACAAAGACTACAAGTTGAGCTGATAGTGGGTAAGCCTTGTCTCGAGTAAAGTCAAACATTGAAAGGGAGGTGGGTTATCCTGCCTTAAAAAGCGCGGTTGCTAAGCAGACTTCGGTCTCGCCGACCGATTTGGAGGTTTTCCCACCAGTTCACATGTGTGGTCTGAGTTGAAAAACACCCTTACTTTCTATTAAAGAAAATAAGAAAGTTGGAAATTAGGGCAAGGAATTGATTAGAAGTCAAAAAAGATACCAAAGGTAATATCTTGACTAGAGAGAGGTTGTAAGTCAACCAGAACCGAACCCTAGGTCCAAAGAAAAGACCTTAAGTAGAAACGGATGTAGCGATGGGTGGCACAATGGATCGAAAGCAGAAAACTCTAGGACATAGGCTAGAGACTGAAACTTGTGTGAAAACAAAAAATTGTTTGATCAGGACACGAGACTGGGAAGCTTCTATAATTTTCAGTTTCTATGTAGTAATGGATTCATAAGAATTTGGGGTTATGGAGGAAGCTTGGACTCGGAGAATGATGGACCATGTGTAGTGAATGATCAGTAACTTTGGCAGAATGGGTTTCTCTATGCTCACTAGTATGGGACGGTTGAGTATAGTAGGCTCGAGAACCTTAGTTATCGAGCAATTTACAAAATTGTTTGGGTACGACTCTGTTCTGAGTGAAAGCCTAAGTGGAAGGGAAAGAGTGGTATATGACACTTGAACCTGAAAGTTTAGGTGGAAGCTTGGAACATTGCTGTGCTAGCTTGATTGTATGATTGTATGATATGCATGCAGTAATGTTTATTTGCTTTAAAACCAAATCCTATACCTAATATGCATGAAAAGAACCTAGATGAAAACCTTTAGGCCACTGAACAAATCGAGAACCTAGAAACATGAATCTAGAGCCATGATAGTACGAATATTTGACACATACTGACACTTTGCTCAATTTACAAGTAAATGGCTAGAGTTAGGAGGTACGTAACTCGATCCACCACCTTTACAGAGACTGAAAAACGAGAACAGGAATTGCCTACTGAGATGGAGATAGGAATGGAGGCACAAATGGAGGCACAGATGGAAGCCATGATGAATGAAATGTCGCAGAGGTTACTATATCAACTGAGAAAAACACTTCCATAGATAATCCCTCAGGTGGCTCCTCAGCCTCAAGCACCTGAACTTATTCTAGTTTAAGTCCCAGCACCAGTATCTCGATCCACCACCTTTACGGAAACTGAACAACGAGAACAAGAACTGCCTGCTGGGATGGAGGCGGGAATGGAGGCACAAATGGAGGCACGGATGGAAGGCATGATGAATAAAATGTTGCAGAGGTTACTATATCAACTGAGAAAGACACTTCCATAGATAATCCCTCAGGTGGCTCCTCAGCCTCAAGCACCTAAACTTATTCTAGTCCAAGTCCGAGCACCAGTATCTTAGGAGCGTCAAAGGAATCTAAAGGACCTGAAAGATGAAAAACAGAAGAAGATGCTGCTGGATTTGCAAAAGCTTCACCCTCCCTTATTCGATGGAACTACTGACTGCATTTCTATTGATCACTGGTACCAGGAGACGGAGGAGTTACTAAATGTGCTGAAGGTAACGAGTTCAAGACGAGTAGCACTAGCCACACACCATTTCAAAGGACCAGCCTGTGGATGGTGGAGGATAATGCAGATGGATCCCAACACTGTCATAGAGACCATGACTCGAGGAGACTTCAGAGAAAAATTTTATGACAAGTTCTTCCCGGTGGCAACTCTTAGAAAGCTACGAGAAGAATTCGTGAGACTCAACCAGAGGGATCTCACAATAACTGAATAAGAGAGGAAATTTATTGAACTAGCCAAATTTTCTAAGGAACTAATCTGGGACGAGAGGATGAAAGCCAACAAATTTGCACAGGGTCTCAAGATCGAGATGCATAAAGTTATCATGACATTAGGTATCCAAACCTACAAAGAAGTTGTACAACAGGCGCATGGGTCAGCCTGTCCGCCTGGTCGGCCCATACAGCAAATAAAACATTCCCCCCTTTTTCTTTTGTCCCCTTGTGCGAGAAACATCCGAATTTTGGGGATTTTTGACGAATTTCCAACAGAATTTCAGCAGGAAACCATGGGAATCCATGGTTTTGCCATCAACTCATAGCCTCCATTGTGGCCAATGAATGCTGCCAACTAGGCATCCAGCATGTGAGACTGAGTGCCACCTAGATAACCACATGTCACCGACATCTTTGCCAAGTAAGCACCCCCATGCAACAAAATGGCTTCTTTGAGCTCAAAGTCCAGAAATTCCAGATTTCTGTAGCCAACTTCCCTAGCTTGAATCTTCATCAATTCTCAGCCAAATCCAGCAAACTATAGCTTGATTTGAAGCTTGTACCACCGTCGACAAAGTCCCACAAGTGGCTTGCCCAATCTTGGAGTCGTCTGAAGCAGATCAAAAAAAGGTGATGTCCACACTGTTCAAACCCAGAAAACCAGAAGTTTGTGTTGGAACCACCTTTGGAGCTTCGGAACCTAGGTCATTTCAAGTCCGTTTTGGAGGTGAGATAGTTCATTTTCTTCATTTTCATGAGTACTTAAACCTCCAATCGTTGGAAAACAAGAAATGAAGCTTTACATATGATTTCCTAACCATCGAAGTTGGTTACTTACTCATTGTTATAGCTGGGTAACAAAAACAGTTGGAGCAACTTTGGGAAAGCTTACTCTTGAGCCATTCTAGGCACGACCCTGAGGTAAAATCCATCATCCTACCTCCTTATCATGAGTATTCAAGTGTCAAAGTGCTAGAAACCAGAAATTTAAACGTTTAATGTGTTTTATAAGTCACTGTCCCTAATTGTTAGACTTACTGTTGCAATAGTGCCAAAAGAAACAGTTTGAGACCAGATTTGGAGCCATATTTGGGACACCTAAAGGCACCCATTCGCACTGGAACCAGATGCATTTTAGACCCCATAGTAGAGGTTCCAAAAAGGTATAAAGACTTGACCTTGAACCTTTGTGTGTATGATTTGCTACACTTGCTAGTATAGCATGATTGTTAGGGTGCTGGAACAAATTTCTTGTGTTCTTTAGAATATAGCAGAATATTGATGGAATGATAGACATGATTTTGGTGTTACATGTTACTAATTCAAAGTATTCTTGAATAATGAATGTTTAATGACGCACATACTGCAAATAGACACAAGAAATACCTCATGAAATGGTAGTTCAATGGGAGAAAGAACACTAGAAAGATAGTAGAATCTATGAACCTAGAAATTTCCTGCAATCTGGCCGTAATTTCTGAGATGAAATTAACTGACCAAATCTTGGTAGATTGAGCTGAAATTTGGTGGAGAGATCCTTAGATATGTCTAGAAGTTGTCTACTAAATTTTAGGGCATTCTGATATGTGCAGGTAGGTCAATTCAGGCAAACAGTCACTGCCTATCACAGGGTATACGAGATCTATACAGTTTCTGTGATCATACCTAGAAACCCTAGTAAATGATGTCCAAAAATTGTGATTCAAAATTCTGAAAAATTTTAAGGAGTCTAGAAAAATTCTGCAAAGTTTGGCTCAAATCCGATGTACATATTACCAGCAGAAAAATCAGAAAAAAGGTTGCGCAGATAGGGTCGTAGGCTAATGTTGTGCCTAAGTGATGGCATTTGGAAATGTTGATCCTTTTTGGCCCAAATTGACTCTAGAAGGACCAGAGTTAACCATTTGGCACTCTGTTGACCAGCTAGGTGAGCAAGTGATAAGTTTACTAGGGTTGACCAAGATTGACCGTGGTCAATCAAATTGGCTTAGTAACTAAGGCAAAGTGAATAAACATAGGGGATTATTCTTGTCTAGGTCAAGTTATTGATTAACCAATGATGTACAATTAGAGTGAGCCAAGTCCCATGTTAATATTAAGAAGTTACATCGATTTTGCAGGACCAAGTGCTAGTGGGACGCGACCGGTCGCGAGAGGAGCGTCGGGAGCGAAGCATCCCTGTGAGTAGTGTTTTCTAACTCATTTCTTAGAGCTTGTTATTCTGTGCATTATGAAAATGAGATTACATATTGTGATGGATCTACATTCTTTTAAATGGGTTTTAAATGAAAGGTGCACCGAGTCTCGAGGTCCGAGAGTACAGGGTTAGGGTGAGTTGTGTCGATCTCTCATACGACCCCGAGAGGTGACCACCTAACACAGAGTGCCCACCGAGGGGGTTTTGTGGGCCTACGATGATGGCAACGACAATAAGACCTAATTGGGCCGTCACAATAAGGCAACGACAATAAGTCCTGGTTGGTCATTACGATGATGGCAACGGCAATAAGACCTTATTGAAGTCGACAAGATGCGCCTAACTATCTGCAACCCGCTCGAGTAATTTTTAGTCGCCTCGGAGAGCTTGCGAGCCTCGGCGAATGTTTTCATTATTTAACTGTTTTTGAATGAAGGTGCAGGACTGCATTATGGATTAAAATTGTGTTTACTGTTGCATTCACCTGCATAATGTTATTGCTCATTCATTCATGGCACATGTTTTATTTGTGGAATATTTGTTTTAAGTTTGAATTAGACTGCATTACTCACTAAACCGCCGTGGACAATGAGGCTCACTACTCTAACTTTTCAGGTTCTTCAGCCATGGATAAGGGCAAGGGAGTGCCCATCGCATAGAGTTGCATTCCCTTACCCTTTTTGGTAGGTTTTCTTTGTTATTGTATTTTAAGGGTTAGAACCTTGTATAGGGGTGAGGAAAACTTGTACATAATGGATAGTTACTCCCGTTGTTACACATGTTATAATGACCCATTTTGGATAAATATCAAGTTTTATTGGTATTCGTGTGTTAAATTTCTTCTGCATTCCTTATGATTACTCTGAAAGTGTGTGATGTGGTGCTGTATGTTGAGGCTTAACAATGTCGTGACAAGTTCGGCTTGCGAGCGGGTTTGTGGGGACACTGTGTCAGTCGATTCGTCCTTCGTCCTTGGGAAGGGGTCCCGACAGCGTTGGTATTGGAGCCTCAGGTTTTTTCAATTAAGGAATAACAAGTGTTATTGACCTAGGTGAGTCTTAGAGTAATCGCAGAAGTACAAAAAGAAAAGACCCTTAGAAAAGACTTAGAGTAGCAAAATGGGGAGTATGGACAAAACTTTCAAACTCCTGACTGCCAGAAAGAAGAACTAAGTGAGAGTGGCCACATCACGAGGGGACTCAGACTACCATAGGGTATTAGTGAGTTTTAAGATTGAGACTTTGAACCTTGTAGGTTAGGTAATTCCTTAGAGATAGTCGCCCTAATGTATGAAGTTATGGTCTGCTCATTTGGAACTAATGGAAGTTAAACGTTTTATGTAGACCATGATGCCTCCTCGACTTGGGAGACCACACAGGACCCCAGAGTCGGTGCCCCCGCCACCTCCGATTCAGTTTGGACAGGACACCATACAGAGACTAGAGGCCATGATCAGGGTGTCTAATGAGGCTGGTCACGCCCAAGTAGCCTTACTGAGTGAGAGGCTTGACAGGATTGAGGCCGAGAGACAGAGGGCTGAGCTAGCAGCGCCTCCTGCATTAGTTATACCCGAGATCCGAGAGGAGGAGAAGGCTGCAGCCCAAACATAGGAAGCCCAAGTGAGGCAGGGTGATGACTCCACTCATGATCGCTTTTTAAAAAGATTCTTGCATCTGAGGCCCAAGGAGTTCCACGGGGGTTTGAGTCTAGATGCGGCGGAGAATGCTAGGACATTGAAGCTATCTGAAGAGAATGAAGTGTTGTTCGTGACACACATGCTCGAGGATGAGGCCGCGGTTTGGTGGGGGGCCCCTCAGTCCATAGAGGGACAGATTTTCACATGGGCCCATTTTCGGGAGCTATTCTTGAGTGCCTATGTCCCTACAGAAGAGATAAAGCACAAGAAGGTGGAGTTCCTGACTTTACAACAGGGAGATATGTCAGTTAGGGTGTACACCCACAGATTTTTCAGACTGTAGGCCTATGCACCCGAGCTAGTGAGTACCCTGAGGGAGAGAGCTGGATTCTTCCATGTGGGTTGAGGGCTAATATCAGACAGGCTACGTTAGCGTATAGTGAGGCTACTCTTGAGATTATATAGAGGCATGCACTGCAATTTGAGGCAGATGGCAGGGATCAACATCTCTAACCACCCAGATGGTACAGAGTGCATCCTTGCAGACGCAACCCCAATCGCAAACACAGGGAGGTCATCGTGGTGGGTCCTGAAGATGCAGATTTCATAGGAAGAGGAAGTATACGGAAGGACAGACTTAGCCTACTACCACAATCACACTCGCATCCACCCCTGTACAAGCATATCAGTCGGTGGGACAACCACCAACTCAGCAGGGAAGCCAAGGTGGAGGTCGAGGCAGAGGTAGAGGCAGAGATTCAGGAGGTAGAGGCCAAGGCCGAGGCCAGACCGAGCAGAGACAAACGATTATATTTTACCAGTGTGGTCAGCTAGGCCACAAACAATATCACTGCCCTATGCCTGTCCTAGCTTCCCGTGCACCCACCACTAGCACTCGAGAGATAGCATAGGCCATCACCTACCCGAATTCTGAGGCGATGAAGGCTCTAGTAGAGAGTAACATGTTCCTACTTGATACATCTATCTATGTGTTGATTGATGCTGGATTTACCTTGTCCTTATTTCTGGGCACGCCATATATAGATTGTGACTTAGACCTGTTAGAGCATCTACATGGCTCGTGTTGAGCACTGTAGTCGGGGAACGGATCTACCCGAATTTGATTTGTGAGGGCTGCATGTTGACGTTTGATGACTTCAAGACTCTTATAAACCTTAGAGTACTAGAGTTCTTGGAGTTTGACGTTATACTTGGGATGGACTGGCTGGCAGCTTATCATGCCTATGTCAACTACTTTGCCAAGAGAGTAGTATTTCAGATTCCAGGATAGCCTGTTGTGACCTTCTAGGGTAGTGCTTCCAATAGACCGAGGACCCTGGGAAGGATAGCGACACAGTCTGACATAGATACATTGGCTAGTATGATCACCACTAGTGAGGGACCTTCACAACAGAGCATAGATTAGATTCCAGTTGTTAGAGACTTTCTTGACGTGTTTCCCGATGATTTGCCTGGCTTGCCTCCCAAATGGGAGATTGATTTTATCATTGAGATTATTTCGGGGACACAGCCCATTTTGATTCCTCCTTATCGAATGGCACCCAAGGAACTACAAGATCTGAAGGTCCAACTTGAGGAGTTGATGAGTAAGGGTTTTATTACCCCTAGTGTGTCACCTTGGGGTGCTCCAGTATTGTTTTTGAAGAAGAAGGATGGGAGCCTCCATTTGTGTATCGACTACAGACAGTTGAACAATGTGACAGTGAAGAACAAGTACCCTCTCCCGAATATTGATGACTTATTTGACCAGCTCCGAGGTGCCACTATATTTTCAAAGATCGATCTGAGATCTAGGTACCATCAGCTCAGAGTCAGGGAAGAGAATGTACCGAAGACGTCCTTTTGGACTCGCTATGGGCACTACGAGTTCCTAGTCATGCCATTTGGCGTGACAAACGCCCTAGCGATGTTCATAAACTTGATGTAGAGGGTGTTTCATCCCTATTTGGGCTCATTCGTCATCATCTTTATCGATGACATCCTTATTTACTCGAGGAGTAGGGAGGAGCACGCTAAGCACTTGAGGATCGCACTGCAAACTCTCCGAGATCATCGATTGTACGCCAAGTTTAGCAAGTGCAAGTTCTGGTTGACAGAAATCCAATTTTTGGGCCATGTAGTAGGAGTCGGGGGCATTTCAATTGATCCCGCTAAAGTCGAAGCTATTATAGGTTGGGCGAGACCTACCACAGTGATAGAGATCCGTAGCTTTTTGGGTTTGGCAGGTTATTACCACAGATTTGTGTCAAACTTCTCAAGGATCGCTGTTCCCATGACGAAGCTTACCCAGAAGAACATGCCATTTGTGTAGACAGATAAGTAAGAGGAAGCCTTTCTTGAGTTGAAACGTCATTCGACATCTGCTCCAGTTCTTGTGCTACCAAAACTAGGCCGTGAGTTAACGATCTATACACATGCATGTGGTATATGTCTTGGGTGTGTGTTGATGCAGGGAGATGGGGTTGTCGCTTTTGCCTTGCGATAGCTAAAAGTTCATGAGAGGAACTACCTCATGCATGACTTAGAGCTGGCGGCAGTATTATTTGCACTCAAGATTTGGCGACACTATCTGTATGGTGAGCGTTTCACACTTTATTCTAAACATAAGAGCCTCAAGTACCTATTTTCGCAGAAAGACCTTAATATGAGGCAGAGGAGATGGATGGAGCTACTTACGGATTATGACTTGATCATAGAGTACCATCTTAGGAAAGCCAACGTGGTGGCTGATGAACTTAGTAGAATATGGGTTGAGACTGCTTGTGTGGCTAGACATATGTCTCAAGAGTGGATGATGATTGATTATGTGACAGTAATGAGTATCCACGAGACTTAGACTGAGACTAGAGTTAGTGCACAGATGAGAGCCCAGCCAGTGTTGCTTACTGAGATTATGGAGGTTTAGCCTCATGATGTTGATTTTATGATGTACCGGGAGTGGGCAGACGACACTTCTTGTGTGGAGTGGTCGATTGATACTGATGGTGCACTGAGGTTTAGGGGACGATTGTGTGTACTAGATGACCCTCGCCTGAGACAGGGAGTGCTAGTAGAGCTACACTGCTTGAGGTATACCGTCCATCCAGGTGCCAATAAGATGTATCATGACGCTTGACATACTTATTGTTGGTCGGGGATGAAGCGGGATATTGCAGCCTTTGTGCAGAGATGTGATACGTGCCAGCAAATTAAGGTTGAGCACTAGAGACCCGATGGTTTGTTACAACCCTTGGCTATTCTCGAGTGGAAATGGGAGCACGTTACTATAAACTTTGTGATGGGATTGCCCCGGACTCAACAGAGACATGATGTTGTATGGGTCATTGTGGACAGACTTACTAAGTCGGCTCATTTCCTCCCAATGCATAATAGGGATTCGGTGGAGAGACTGAGTTGGCTGTATATCCGAGAGTTTTTAAGATTACATGGGGTCCCAGTGTCCATTGTGTCTAATAGAGATGTTCGATTTACATCCCGTTTTTGGCAGGGCCTGCAGAATCAGTTTGGGACTAGTGTGAGCTTGAGCACAGCCTTCCATCTACAGACTGATGGTTAGTCTGAGAGAGTTATCTAGGTACTTTAGGATATGTTGAAGGCATCCATTGTTAATTTTTGGTGGTAGTTGGGAAGACCACTTGCCCCTATGTGAGTTTGCATATAATACCACCCTGATCCCTCGCACGTGATTAATTTGAGACATATTGACTTCCAAGAGGATTGTACGTATGATGAGGCTCCAGTAGCTATTGTTGATCGAGCCGTGAGGAAACTACGCAACAAGGAGATACCGATGGTACTCGTACATTGGCAGTTCCACGGTGCTGAGTAGGATATCTAGGAGTGAGAGGATTATATGACGAGTCATTTCCCGAAGATTATAGGAGTTGCCCCTTGACCTTTAGTGCATTAGAGAATTTCAAAGACGAAATTCATTTTAAGGAGGAGACTGTGACAACCTATGTTTTTGACATCGGATTAACGGATCCGACATATATGCATTCTATATATTTTCTGGAATTTTAATGAGAAAATAAAGAATTTTTTCCAATTTCTCCCCAATTTTGAATTAATTATTAAAGAAAATGAGAATAATATGCGAAAATGCAATTTTAGGGAGAAAACACATGAAAATATTAGGAAAATGTGTTTTCTTAAGGATTCTGGAACAATTATAAAATTTTTAGAATGATAAATGAAATTTTTGGGAGAAAAATATGATTTTAGAGAAATTATTCAATTTTTGGAAAAAATAATTGAATAAATGATAAAATGATGTATAATTGAAGCATTTTAATGGGGAATGAGGAATAAACAGTTTTTGTAATTTTAGAAAAATAAAATGGCTGAAAAATGTAGGAAATACACACACACACACACACACACACACACACATATATATATATATATATATATATATATATATAAAACTGAAAAAAAAGGAGAAATTTGAGTGTTCGGCCCGTGCGGGCCGAAATCTAGCTCTGGCCAACAGGATGTGGCTCGTCCTGGGCCGCCAGCTAAGCGCGGGCTTGAGCTCGAGCGAGCTGGCCCATGCACCCAATAAAACACTTCCCCCTTTTTCTCTTGTCCCCTTGTGCGAGAAGCATCTGAATTTTGGGGATTTTTGACGAATTTCCAGTAGAATTTTAGCAGGAAACCATGGGAATCCATGGTTTTGCCTTCAACTCATGGCCTCCATTGTGGCCAATGAATGCTGCCAACTAAGCATCCAACATGTGAGGTTGAGTGCTACCTAGATAATTAACAACTCGGAACTTTGTGAGCGTGTCACGTCGCGAGCAAATAATTGGATAACAAAATAAAACATTCTTTAGAAAATAAATAGCAATAAATAAAATAAGAAATAACAATTATTAAACATATGTTTGGAAATCATGGATTCGAAAAAAAAATAATAAATGAAAATATTGCGATGCCTGCGAATAAGTCAATAAGAGAATTATGAAATAAATTAATCATGAAAATAATAAAAAAGAAATAATAAAATAACATAACACGATGCTTGCCTGCACTTCAAAAAAAAATGTAAAATCACCTATTGGTTAAAGAAATAAAATTTAATATTGAGTGATCAAAATATTGTTGATTGAGAAAAAAAATCCTGAAATTTCTGTTTTCTTTTAGTAAAAATGGTTGGAAAAAAAAAAAGGAGTGTGCTTTGCCTTGGCAAAAGAAAAAAAAATGATGAAATGAAAACCTAGAAACAAACAAAAAAAAAAGAAAGAAAAATGAAGCTTGTTATCCAAGCTTAGAGCAAACCAACAAAAAATAAATAAAAAAAAGAAATGACTTGCTCTGGAATTTGACAGGAAAAAAGAGAGAGGGAAAACCAAAAAAAAAATCTGGAAATTTGGAGATGCTTCACGAACAAGAGGGAGCTAGAATCAGAAATAAGAAAGAAGAACGTTCTAGTGCAAGATTGGGTTTACGATCTGGTGCGTTTTAAGGAGAAGACGAGCTCTAGATGCAGGAAAGAAGAAGAAATTTCAGGTGATACTGTGTTTTTGGATTTCGGAATTAGGAATAGGGGAAGGCGAATGAAAGAAGAACGTGCTACTGTTGTCATGATTTGGGCGAA
>JAJIYU010017308.1:0-11730 GCA_030144865.1 Tinospora cordifolia | reverse complement strand
GGTGGCAGCTGTTTGGTATTCCATATGGGAAGAAAGAAATAACCGGATTTTTGTAGGGAAAAAGAAAACGGAACGAATGTTATGGGAAAGATCTAATATGTTGTTTGCTACTTGGATTAGTATTACTAAATTAGGACTTGGGTATACTCTAGGGGAATGGCTTTGTAAAGGGGGGAATATCTTATGTTCCATGTAATATGTTTTGTCTTGTTGGCCGGACTCCTCGTCCGACATGTAATCCTTTTTTCTTTATAAATATATATATTTGAGTTTCTTTTTCAAAAAAAAAAAAAAAAAAAATTGTATGCTTATTCGATTGAATACTTAAGAGCATGCTAGGTTATGATTATGTCATAATTGTGATTGATTGATTTCATGCACGTATGATATGATGACTAATATGTTTTATGTGTTGAATAGCATGTGTTATAATCATGTGCATATTGAACTCATGGCTTCACAATATTTTCTTTATTTTTTTTTTTAGTTATGTGTGAAAAGTATGAAACATTGAGTATGCTAGAAACTTGATCTTGTTAAATACTTTAAGATCACTGTAATCAAGAACTGAAACACGTACCAGCTTAGTGAGTCACAATTGATCATTGTGGATATTCTCAAATTATTAAATTGATAATACATTTGAAATAGAACATTGGGTTGGCCCCTGATTCCCAGACATTGGATGATGGGCGTAAACCCTCCTTGTCATAAGCGCTGGGCGCTCGTTATTTTGATGAGAACACCGACGATGGTCCTTTCGGTCTGAATGTCAACTAAACAATAATTGAATTATTTGAAATGTCTAATGTTTGATAAGTGTTTGCATATTCTGTATTTTGACTTTAATAATGCTTGAGATGTATTGTATATGATACACTAGGCTTTTTGAGCTCAACCCACTTCTTATTTTTCAGGTAACCAGTAAGAGAAAGCTCACGTTGACAAGACATCACAGAGTAGTTTAATAATAGTAGACCTCACTGACGAGGTTATTTCTAAATTAAGAGTTGTTTCCTATTTTAGTAAGGTATGGGTCTAAATCATCATTGACTATTTTATTCATTGAATTATTATTTGGAAGATTATTATTAGGTTAAATCGAACAAATATGTCATCACATGTTTTTAATTATAAATCTATTTGTTATTCATTTATTTACTCATATGATTTTGTGGAATGTGACCTGGTGGGACCAAGAAAATTATTATTGATGTGTGAAACAAGTGATATCTCGGTTATCAACGATGTCATGTAACAAAAATGAATATGTATGTGTATGCATTTTTAAGTATGAGATCAATGTAGTAATTGTGAATATTTCAAAAATCAGAGTGTTACGGCTAAGGATATGGAATATTTGGTGGAGGAATACTACCTTATGTAGAAAATGGTTTTAGAGGTATTTGCATCAAAAGGAGGATATGTAGGCTAGAGTGGCAACAAGTAGATATGGTGAATTTTCACTTAATGGGATCAAGAGCTATAACAAAGGTCTTAGGGAAGTTACATCATGTGGGACATGGAAATTTATTAAGTCACTTATTCCCAACTCTTCAAATTGTGGAAAAAGAAATAAATTTGACATAATATTTGTTTTGTAAATCTCAAAATAGGCTTAAAAAAGAACCTATATCCCCTTTTTAAGCAAATGTTTAATACATCAGCACTGACATGTCAAAAATTGCCTAGTTAAATTTTTAAAAACATATATATAATGGTGCTACCTCTTGAAGAGGCCCACCCACCCAAATTAAGTAGGTGGCATATAATGTTGTCTATCAAATGAGTGGCATTATTTTATTTTTTAAAATTAAATGTCACACAATTGATTCTATATTATTTTTTTAATAGAAATACAAAAATCTTTTTCTCTAAAGATAAAATAAATGTAACTTTTTTTGGGTAGTTATAAATAAAAGCTCGTGAAAAAGACATTTGTTCAATTTTTTTTAAATAAAAAAAAGAAACATTTGTTCAATACATTTGTGTGTGTGTACTCGCACAACTTTTATTACACTTGATTTTACTAATTATTTTATAGAAATACAAAAAACTTTCAATTACATGGGACAACACTCGAACAATAAAAAGGTTTAGTAATGCAAGGCTTTTATTTTTTCAATTTTTTAGCACCACACAATACTCATCTAATGTAAAGTTGTCACGGGGTTAAAGGGTGACCGAATTTTTCGCTGCAAACCCCACCCTCACAAGGGGTTGATGATTTGCGATTCGGGTTCCCACAGTGCAATTGATGATCACTGCCCAGCAACACCCTCCTACCCGTGATGCACCAAGGTCCGACTTTGATCTCAGCAAACCAACTTGATTTCCCTCGTTCAACAAGCCAACTCAAGTCTATGTACTCGAAGATGACCGGCGGAATATGAACTTTACTCGACTGATACCCGTGGGGCTGATCTATCCGGTAATCACCATGCCACGCCCAAGTAACAGCAACAGAACACAAGGCAACACGAAGGCACTGGAAGGCATACAAGGAATAGGCAAAGGGAACGTTTTATTCACTGAGTAACGAATACAAAATGTTACACATGAATCTTTATGGACACTGTTCTCGGATGGGTGTGTCCTCAACACTCGAGGATCACCTCTATTTATAGCCTACACTAGCTACGTACAATAGGTGGTTGCCATAACCGCATCCCCACACATTATCCCACGTTCCCCTGATGGTTCTCTAACCAACAGATGCCCTGGCTCTCTGTCCAGCACGTGTCCCACATTCTGCTCAGCTTGAGCCATGTGTCCCATCCGTTAGGAACCCCTTGGCACATTCCCCATGTGTGCCAATGCTATTCGAATCAGTTGCTCCACCAAGTCTGCAACTGATGCCACGTACAGTAGCTGCATCCGTCCAGCAACTGCTTCTCAGTTACACATCCGTGATTATAGGAACACATGCTTCATGCCTTTGCTTGCTGCCCCTACACTTGGCCCTCATCCCACAGATCAGCACATGTGTCACGAGCACAAGCCATCCGCACGCCCATGATCCCTATTAATCCGGACATGTGCAATTCGGGGCTCTATCCTGCATCCACGTAGCCAACAGCCCACAGCCACGCCATCTGTCCATCAGCTCCGAGATTGTAGGGTAACTGCCAAGCAGTTTCGCAACCTAGGCCACATTCAAAATCCTGGTAACCACCATGCCATGTGCACCCTTCCACGAGCAGCCACCTTGAACATATTTTGAATGTGCCCTACAACAGTCATCCGAGAGAACCTGCCCGGATCTTGTGTTGATGCTCTCCACAGTAGCCTCCACGTTCATGATCATGGCCCCCAGCATGATCACGTGCTAACAGTTCGTTTGCCACCTGGTATGCAGTTACACGCTGAGCCACACCTGGCACCCATGTGCCCTATTATTTCGACCACAACTCGTAACCGAACCTGAGTGTTCAGTACACTCGCTCATCATGTTGCCCACCTACAGCAGTGGTTATCTTGGACGTCACCACGTCATGCCCCCATGGTCCGCAATATGGGGTTGAGCAGTTATCGTGTGCCAGATCACCGATAACCCACTCGGTCATGTGCTTGGTCATGTGTCGTAACCGTGAGCAGTCCGCCTCAGTCATGTGCCCATACCCGTGAGCATCCGCCTGACCGTGTGCCCATATCTGTGAGCATCCGTGTGCTTTGGTCACGCACAAGCATCTCGCACGCGCATCACCGCGATGCCTTTGCTGATCCGTCAGCGTGTGCCATCCAAGGTACGTTCATTGCCGTCCCGATGAGCCATCTGTGGCTCTTTGCCTCGGTCATTGCCCCCTTCCATAGACAATGACCGTTACTTCTCGATTCTCAGCAAAACGGGGGTAACAGACCTCCCCCAGCAGATGTAGTCGACGCCCTCGTCGACAAACCCGAACGGTTGCTGCCTTCTGCACTACCATTAGTGGCTTTATCCGCATCCAGCACCCGTATGGTGTTCATCCGCACAGCATCTGAGCGTTCTTCCTCAGCAATGACAGTAGCAAGTCGTTCCTTCTTTGGACAGTCCCTTGCAAAGTGAGATCCGCTGCATATGAAGCAACCGATCGACCTTGATGGCTTCTTTGATGGTTGATCATCCTTTGCTTTAGATCCGGGATCCTTCCCTTTCTCTTGACTGTCCGTGGAACCCTGTTTGCCCTTGACCTATGCCTTGGTACCATTACCGTCAGTTGAGGAAGAAGTGGACTTGTAATCCACCAAAGCATCCGCAGCAGCTATTGCGCTCGGCAAATCCTTCACTCCCTGCCTTCGCAACTCCGCTTGCGCCCAAGGCTGTAATCCGGAAGTGAAATTAAACAACTTGTCCTCTTCTCCCATATTCTTGATATCCAGCATCAAGGAAGAGAACGCTTTCACATAATCTCGCACAGTCCCCTTCTGTTTGAGATTTCTCAATGCATCACGAGCAATCATGAAGCATTGCTGGGCAAGAACTAATCCTTTAGTTCTTTCTTCATCAAGTCCCAGCTAAGGATTCTCGGCCTTCCAGCAGAAGCGTCATTATCAACACGAGTACGCCACCACAACTTTGCATCTCCCGTGAGATACATACTCGTCAGGGTCACCTTCTGGTTCTCCGGAGTGTGGACAGTTGCAAAATACTGCTCCATGTCCCACAGAAAATTCTTGAGATCCTTGGCACTCCGCACACCAGTGAAAGCTTTAGGTTCCGGCACCTTAGTCTTTGGTTCCATCCGAGGTTGAGGTGTAGCACCGACTGCCCTCTTCAGTATGCCCAACTCAGTGTTCATGGTCGTCACTGTGTCCGCAGCAAGGCTCTCCAATGCTTGAACACCAGCAGTCATCTCGTCCCACTGAGATTCCCGTTCCGTGAGTCTCTTCTCCAACGCCTCAATCCGTTCCATCAGGTTGATGTTGGCAGAAGAATCCGAGGATGATGGATTCCCTTGAGCGAGTTCAGCCACGACCCGCTCCAACTCCATTATCTTTTCCCTTAGTGCCTCTATAGATTCTCGTGTGTTGCCTCCAGCCATAGTTACACCGTGTAACTAAAAGTGTCTCCGATACCAGTTGCACCAGCAAAGTCAATCCGCAGCAGTTTGCACCAGCGAAAGGGGTCGGCTACTAGTACACCAACCAGCAACACCCATCCGAGAACAGTGTCCATAAAGATTCATGTGTAACATTTTGTATTCGTTACTCAGTGAATAAAACGTTCCCTTTGCCTATTCCTCGAGTGCCTTCGTGTTGCCTTGTGTTCTGTTGCTGTTACTTGGGCGTGGCGTGGTGATTACCGGATAGATCAGCCCCACAGGTAACAGTCGAGTAAAGTTCATATTCCGCCGATCATCTTCGAGTACATAGACTTGAGTTGGCTTGTTGAACGAGGGAAATCAAGTTGGCTTGCTGAGATCAAGGTCGGACCTTGGTGCATCACGGGTAGGAGGGTGTTGCTAGGCAGTGATCATCAATTGCACTGTGGGAACCCGAATCGCAGATCATCAACCCCTTGTGAGGGTGGGGTTTGCAGCGAAAAATTCGGTCACCCTTTGACCCCGTGACAAAAGTCTAGTACATACAAACCCTACAGATATCGCATAAAAAGAGTATAAATATTTATTCGATTTTGCTTTTTTTTTAATTTTTGAAGAAAGATTTTTTTTTTATTATGAAAAAAAGTTTAGCATTTTTGTAAAAACTATTATTTTTAACTTAAAAAATAAGTAAAACTATGTGAAATGGTATAAATATTTATTCGATTATAATAATAAAAAAAAACTTAGTGTCACTCATCCAATCGGTAGGTGGGTGGTAGCATATAATGTTGCCCATTAAATGGGGCAATACTTAGTTTTAAAAAAAAAAATTGACTAAATGTATTTTTTATCAACTATTGAAAAAAAATTACATTTGTTTTATCTTCAAAGAAAAAAATTGTAATATTTTTATTAAAAATTTTCATATAGAATAAATTTTGTAACATTTATTTAAAAAAGAGAGAGAGAGAGAGAGAGAAAAGAAAACCGATGTCAACCATCAGATGGTTGTCATTATATGCCACCCATCAGATGGGTGACATTCTATGCCATCCATTAGATGGGTTGCGCCTCTTAACATTTCTTTTTTTAATTAAGTAGGCAAATTTTGACATGACGGAGCCAACGTGTCAAATATTTGTCTTAAAATGAATATAATTTCTTTGTGAGCCTATTTTAAGATTTAAAAAAAAATTATCATGCTTGATTCATTTTTTCCTAAGATTGTGAATAAATATAGATGGGAAATGGGTAATGGTCATTCTTTCCTTTTTTGAGAAGATAGATGGTGTGATGAGTGTTCCTTAGCATACTCCTTTTTATACCACTATAAATATCCAATGGTCACTTTTAGCATATATCAAGCTTCCTGATGAGTTCCTCAACAACTTTGTGGGACTTTCACTTTTATAGGGCCCTAACATCTAGGAAGCAAGTGGAGGCCATCGATCTCTTGCTTCATCTTGACAATGTGACTATATCAAATCTAAGTGATTGTTTAGTGTGGTTCTATGGAAAAATCAAGTTAGTATTCATGCTAATCTCTATTCTCTAGTATGTTATCCCTCTCCCCTGCCATGTTCCTTATGGCAAATGCAATATGAAAGGTCATTATCCCATCTAAAGTGAAGGTATTTGGGTGGCTTCTAGCCATAGGAGGATCAACTCTCATTATATGTTGCAATGGAGCCTTCCAAGCTATTAAATTTCTCCCCATTGGTGCATTTTATGTGAACGATGTGGTGGGAGTGCAGAGCACATGTTCATTACTTGTGATTTTATATGAGGAGCAACTAGTTCTTCTCTGCATAGCAACTCTCATACCCCTCTTATATTGAAGAATGTTTAAGCATAAGCCATTTAGTTGCCTCTCCAATCAAGTAAAAGAGGCAGCCACGATTGCAACTCCCGTTAGAACAAAATAGTCATACATTTAATTGTGTAGCATAAGGCATAAAGAAGCTATGGAGTCTATCAACCTTTTTGTGAGTTCCTGGATGTTTGCCTCTAAATGGAATTAAAATTTATATGTATCAGATTGGCTTTTGGGATGGGAGCGGAGCATCCTCTCCATTAATAAGGGATTGTGACTAAATAGTGTAATTGCTAATTTTATGTTGGTTAATGGTCTGATAAACGATGCCCTGTATTTTGTTCAAATTTAATAAAAAATTTCTTTTTTTCCTCAAAACAAAATAAAAAGTAAGATTGTGACAACCATGTTTTCAACCTCATTTGAAGCACTTTCATGCCCTACATATTATTTTGCTTTGTGAAGTCAATGCTTAAGGTAAGTCCATCAGTAATTACCTGATTATAGAGAGGCAAATTTGATTTTTGGAAGAAATATACCACTAGTAGATTTAATCAGAGGGCACACATTGAAACAACACAACCTATGCCATAGTTTCAAGTTGTTCAACTCTCCAAAACACACTATGCTACAAAAGAATGGCATAAATACATGGTCCATATAATATTAAAATATCACAACTGCTTTAGTTGAGAACAATAGGAAAAAGAACATACCAAGAAAATAGAAACCATCACTAATGTACACACGTTATAGCTAAGGGTAGCAATTTGTAACATAACACAATAACCGGACCTAAACACGACACACATTTAACAGGTTTGGATTTAGCATAAATGAGTTTAGGTAAAAACGGATTAAACACGATTAAATACAACTTTAATAAATTATTTATGTTTCGTACTTTTCTTAATATTTTTATAAAAATAATTTTAAAAATTAGTTGCAAAAAGTTAAATAGATTATATATAAATACACGATTAATAAACGAGTCAGGTTTGGGTTTGCAAATCTAACACGATTAATAAATGGGTCAGGTTTAGGTTTGTAATATATGGGTCATAACTGTTTACAACAAGATCAGTTTACAAAAAGATGGCACAAATTGTCACTCTTATTTGTAGTTGAATGCTTTCAAATCTTTTGTTGCATTTCTCTGGAAGGATTTTATAAATTTGGTACGAAATAAATAAGGACATACGGTCTAAACCAAAAGCAAAGGATATTAATAACAGCATATGAAAAGTCAGAATATCTCTAGAGATTATTCTTTTTAATTTAATCGTGTTTAACTATAAAATTATTAATTTCATTCGTACAAATGGTAGTACAATATAAAAAAGAGAGGAGGTTCAAGTCACACCTGTATGACCAACAAAAGTGTGTAAGCAAGATTTACCCTTCCAAAGCTTTAAAGTTGTGTCACTTGAACCTGAAATAGAAGAAAAAATATTGAAAAAAAAAACTATAGATTTAAAATTTTGAATCACATATAAACTCAGTTATATGGTGAACAAAAACCTCAAGAATTTAAGCCCACTTTCCTAACTCCTCCCCCAACAAAGATATGAGATTTAAACACAGTTTCCTCAATCATATCCTTAGCTACAATAGATGATGCCTTCCACTTTGCAAAAACATTAAACGAATCAAATAAATCTGAAGCCTTAGCAAATAGGCAAAGCCTTCATAATGCAAATTTATATGGCCATCTTAAATCTTAAATTTTCCCAACTACAGGAGACAGCAAAAGGCTACCAACTACACGCATGCCCCAGATTTAGGGTTCATATGAATGCAAACTGGTTAGTCTCTTTTGTTGTGGACATCATCTGTCAAACATATGCAAAAAATTGTCCAACCAAAAGAAGATGAAAAATATCAGGTTAACTATCAAGTTGACTTCAGAATTTAAATCACCAGGTAGCTCCAAACAAGTTTCACATTGCATCAATTGTCTATCATCACCATTAAAATTTTATCCCACACCAGTGGGTCAAAAATTTGGATATAATACTTTGACCTCCAACTCATAGCATTGAAATACCACCGTAATTACTTGAATGGAGCCTTATTATTTCACCTTTTCTCTTGATCCTTAGAGCATTGAGCTTGCCTTGAAGTACCTTTAACAACATTGAGGAAAAAAAAAACAAAAAACAAAAAAAGGACCAGAAAAATGAATTTAAAAAGATTAAAAACAACATTGAGGATCCTCAGCTGCAATTAAGGGTAGCATGAGTACATGAGTTTGAGATAACTAAGCTAATAAAGCCAAGGAAACAGACCACTAGAAAGAAACAAGATTATTAGAAAAAACACCTGTAATGAGCTCGCCTGATGCTAGCTTTACAACAGCTTGTACTGCTGCCTTATGAGCTTCCCAAAACTCAATAGACTGACCATTCCTCCAGCGCCTCAATGTGCTATGACCATCATTAGATGTTTATCAGCTCATGAAGAACTAAACAATTACCATCTTACAGCATCAATAACGAAGGACTGCATGCACCAATTAAATAGCAAAAAAACAATAAAGTGGAAAAAGGAAAAAAGAAAAATGTATTCACATCAATTAAAAAAACTAAATAAGAACTACGGCATAAATATAAAATATCATAAGTACTATGATAAGTAACAAATATGAAATTAGCAAGTATATAGTACGAACTTTTTATTCACAAAACATGAACAACAATCCCATGACCCATCAAACTTTTTTTCTATGCTTAATACAGAAGAAATTAGTAGATAAGTGACAGATAATCAAATATCACATATTGGCATATTACAGTTTGAAACTGTATTCTATAAATCATGAACAATAATCCGATGGCCGGTGAAACTTTTGCCAGGCTTAATAGAGAGAACTTAAATTTTCCCATAACAATTTAAGAATTCGTGGCCAGATTTTCAGAACATCTCCAACCCGGTGCCATTGCCCATGCCATTCGCATGAGTGCTCTTTTTTTTTTTTTTTTTTTGCTTTTTTTTAAATTTTTTGAGAATAGTTTAAAATATAATATAAATATAAATGTAAAAATATGTTAGAAATAGTGCAATAGGTTGGAAAAGAAGTTACTATTTGGTGTTTACTTTATATGAAAATGGTGTAAAAGGTTGAAGATGCCCTTAATACAAATTTTTTAGAAAGGATTTGAAAACTTACTGATGGCAATAATTAAACACAACCTGAGCATCATAATATCAATCTTTTTTCAATTATTATTATTGAATGGAAATGGATTGCTCTTAAATTATCCACAAATCATCAATTGAATGGAAGCTGCGGAGACTACTAAGATATTTGCCATCAGTCAAGGAAAATCTTGCATTGAATATTTGAAAACAGAATCACCATTTTTTCCAGAGGACAGCTTACTATAAATCGCAGTATAATTAGTGCATGCTATTATTGAGTTCATATTACAAGTTGTCAAGTAAGTATCACCATGAAGGCAAGAAAAAAACAAAGGATAGACCATCGTAGAATAAAGGAAAGAAGAATCCATTTTGAACAGATAGTGTACGTCATTCATGGCAACAATCAACACTATAGCATTGTAATTCACATACCAGTCAACAGATGCTGACACAATATCCTCATTATCATCCACAGTTAGTCCGGTAACCTGCATTTGATGACCCCTCATTGTTTTCACTTTTTCTCCTGTTTTCAAATCCCATTGCAAAACAAGAGTGTCCATGCCACCAGACACGAGACCACCTTCTGGAAAGCTATCATTTGGAGAAATCCAAGCTAATGGTCCAACAAAACTAGTATGACCAAGCATTTTTTTTGAAGATCTATAACTTCTCTTCTCTGAATGATCCAACGACCAAAACCTAACGGTCCTGTCCCTTGAGGACGTCGCAAATCCAGCATCACCACATACACAAATTCCACGAACCTGATAAGAAATTCAGTACACTGCATTTAAGATTCGTGCCTAGAACATGAAATCCCATCAACAGCAATGATTACTGAACATGATAACATAGAGCACGTCGAGCAATTTATTCACAATTCACACAACGTAAACAAGAAGACTTCACAGCATTCCGACATGATCGGTGCATTACATGTGAGAAAAAAACACTAGAATGAATTGGAAAATCAACTAGGGTTTATAAGCGTCCTTACATCGTCTTCGTGACCTCGAAGCTCGCAGCTGAGACGGTATTCGCCAAAGTCGACCTCCATCATTTCTTGTTAGCGTTCTATGAAAAATAGGTTTAACAATATTTTAAGAGAGATTTTGAGGAGGCTAAATGAACGAGGCAAATTTTTGCCGTTAAACAGAAAGAAAGAAAAGGAAAGAAACGACAGACGAGCGGAGTTGTTACAGTGGACTCTAGAGAGCCGCGGTGACGTCCAACGCACGTGATCTCTTACTTTGGTTTGTAACTTCTAATCAAGGTATAAATCAATTATAATGTTTAAAATAAGGAAAAGAACATATTGTTCTACTTAAAAGCTTATTTGGTAACTTTACTTTTTAGATATTTAGTACTTATTCATTAAAATTTTTTATGATATAATTAATAAAATAAAAGCTTATATTTTATAAAGTGTTTGATAATAATAACATAGAAAACTCTTATTAAACATAACGTGTTTATTAAGCAAGCTTGACAAATTTTTATTTTTCTCTTATTATATGAATAATTTAGGTCATTTAAATAAAAATTATTAGTTTTACATAAAAAAAATTATTTATAAATTTAATCATATTACTTAATGATCATTGACACTAAATCTATTATCTTATAATTAATCATTATCATATTTTAAGGCTCATTATTTAGTAATTAACTATAAAATATATTTAACTTCTTTTTATATAAATTCATATATTTTCAACGAGGTTAATATATTAATATTTAGTC
>JAJIYU010017307.1:0-11742 GCA_030144865.1 Tinospora cordifolia | reverse complement strand
TATGAATCAAATCTAAAACTGAAAAATATTTTAGAATGCTAGAACTGAAAATCTTTTGATTTTAAAACCATACACACAATGAACATGCTAGAACTTTGAATAAGAAAAAGGAGTGTAAGAGAAATTACTTCCACCTTGTGTTGCTTTCTCCCCAAAGTTGAAGCAATGGTTCTCAAAGCTCAATCACCAAGAAAATCACCCAAAACCAATTCCCAAACCAATGAACTTGTCCCACACAAGAGGGAAAAAAGAGTGAGAAGGGGAGCCGAGAAGAGGGCTTAGAGAACAAGATGATAATTCAACTCTTGTTTCTTGGGATGGGATGAATTGTGAGCATGGGGGGTGTTTATATAGAGTTCAAAAGGGTAGAGAATGACAAGTTTGGGGTGTCATCTTGTGGGAAACTTGTCAATTCTTCAAAATTTCGTGCCCCCCAAGCATAGGAGATTAGCAAGAAATTTTTTGGAAATTTATGGGAATTTAGAAACTGATTTTTTGAATTTTTGGAGTATTTAATCGATTTTTTTCAGATTTTTTGGATATTAATCGCGGAGCATTTGCTACTTGCCATCAGATCGTTCTCGATCGCAGCGGCAATCACAGATGGGGCGGGCTTGATCTGGGCACTTGGATCATCCTCGAGCGCATCACTCAATTCGCGATCGACGGAATGCGACTTTCTGGGCCGTCAAATGATCATTGGATGCTGCATGCGGATTTTGATCGCGATCAACGAATCTCGTCCGAGCCATCGGATGATCCTCGATGGTGGTGCGTTCGTGATCTCCGACTGCGCTTTTGATTTGGCCCGTTGGATGCTCCTCGATTGCAACACATTCGCGATCGATGATCGCGCCTGAGTCGTAAGCCGTTGGATCGAGCGGATTGAACGTGAGCTGTTGGATTTTTCTAATTCGGTGCATCTGGGTGCTGGTTTCGGTTCGATCTCGTTCGTTGGATCTAGAAACTCATTTGTGAACCGTTGGATCTCATTGATCCAGTGCATCTGCGCGCATGGTGCAGTTCCGATCGTGGTCGTGAGATCTCAAATTGTACAGATGATGGATTTCTGGCCGTTGGATGCAGTTTTTAATACCAATCACTATTCTAAGTTGTTATTATCCGAAATTCAGCAATTATACACTTTCTAATTGATCAAAACTTGGTTTTCTTGCATATTCCCTTCTATTTTATGATCTTACTAATATTTTTTTCTTTCTAATTATTTAATATTGCATTTATTAGATATTTTTCTATTTCTTTAATATATTTAATGCCAATAATTAAATAATCTACATTTTTAATTTTCATGTATTTTTATTTATTTCATATTTCATTTTCAGATAATAATTTATGTAATTATAAATTAATATTTACATAATGTTTGATTTATTTTTAATAATTACACGTTTACTACATTTTTATTTAATTATGTAAATTTTTCTATATACATATTCCTATAATATGTAGTATTAACATTTATTATACTAACACCCACATTTTCCATACACACATTAACCTATATATATGTGTATATATATATATATACTTTTTTTTCTTTTTTTTTCAACTCTTTAAATTTCATAGTTAATTCTACTAAATTAAAATTTTGATTTAATTATCAAATTAAGGTCTTATTTGCCTAATATATATTATTTTTCATTTGCCAACCCAAAATTTGAACTCAATATGTCTTAAAATCTTCGAATTTTTTTTTACTTAACTCATTTCATTTAATTTTATTAAACTTATTTATCTTTAATTATTTGACAAAATTTTGGGTTATTACAGAAGTACGTACTTGAATTTCAAATAATAAAAGAGTACATAACTCAAATTAAAAATTAAAATTCATCAGAAGTGTTACATTTTTAATGTTCAAAATTTGGACTACAAGTCCTTACGTCATGATAGAAAATGGAAACTTTCTAAAAACTAACATTCTTAGTCTTTAGCATGCGTCATCATTATTTAATTTCCTAAAAAGATAAGAGAGGAAGGGTGAGCACATAGCTAGTGGATCTTTTTCAAACAACTAAATTACTAATTTAGATTAACAACACACTCAAATTCAAGCACTTATAAATCATTAAGCGTTTCAAATAATATTTTGTTTACAGTTGTAAATTTGACTGAAAGGGTTTCAAGGCCCTTGATGTTCTTTATCAAGATACCACCCCAGAAATCAGAGTAAACCTTCAACCCAAAATTTGAACTCCCCTTGCCTCTGTTTTTCAACGGTCCGTTAAACCAGAAATCTGGTTATTTCACTCGGTCATGCAACGCCCAATTGAAAATCCGAACCAGACTTTCAACTTTCTCCTCTTCCTTGGTACACTAACTGAAATCCCAAAACAGAATTTCAAAACTTCAAGCTCCAAACCGTTATCAAATTTCGTTCCTCCCTCTGTTTTCATGATCGGCCCGCACCCAGATTTTTGAAGCACCGCCTGGCATGCTTCTTCATGCTCTATTTTCTGATTTCAACCCCAGAACTTTATCTTGATCTTTGATTTTCATTCTCCCCTGCACAACCTTCTTCTTCAGTCGGCAGTAGCAACAACAATGACAGCACCGACAGCTTATCTTGTTCATCTTCCTTGCGCACCCATGCAACGTCTTCATCTTCTCTGTTTTCGAGTAGAAACTGCTCTTCGTCTTCATGTGTCACGAATCACGGTAGCAGCATTCGACGCACTTACAGTTGGGTTCCTTTTGAATCTCCTTCTTCATCCCTGTTTCGGACACCCCAGGAAACTAGAAATTTGCTACTCACAGCCATCCTCTTCGTTCATGCATTCAAACAAGTAGCAGCAGCCTTGAATCAGCAGTAGCCTTCAACTTGTCCTTCTTGTTCGACTGCAACAGCAGCAGCACCGGCCCCTGTTCCAGCAACTCCTCTTCCCTGTTCTTTGTTCACCCTGCATGGTGTTCTTCTTTTTTCATGTTTAACGGCAGCTATGACTGCCATTCTTCTGCAATCTTCTGTCGTCCAGATAACTCGAGACCCTATTCGGCTATCTTCTTCGGCAAGTTCCCCGCCAAACCAGACTTCTCTGGTTTGGCCGAGATTTACTATCTCCTAATCATGTTCATCTAAGATACAACCTTCTTAGAATTTCCAATCATATTGATTTAATCCCATCCATTTAATCTTTATTATAAGTTCATAAGTCTATATACATATATATGTATTAATCTCCTTGATATATATATATATATATATGCAAACCTTGGCATAAGTTCATATGTATCTGATCATCCTATTTTGTAACCTACTCATTTCACTTTAATTTTGAAAACTTATTATAATGTTATTTATTTATTTATTATTATTTTTATTATTTATTTTTTTTAATCTATGTTATTTATTTAACTCCTATAGTACATTGATAAGTTTATATGTGTATATTAATAATATCATTCCTTATTCATTTTATTTTACTTCTTCCATTATATGCGTGGCTATATTTCAACTATCAATTTAGCATAAATTTTCAGTTACAACTTCCACCCTTCAATAAGATGTTAAAATGCTACACTTCATCATATCATTTTTTTTTTCTAGCTAATTCGACTAATATCAATTTTTTTTTTCAATTTATTAATTTATTCACTTTATGTCCGCTCATGACATGGCATACACGCGAAGTTTCATGGTATTACACAAGCATAGAGAAACAAGTTCTTCCAAAGTTACCAATTATTCACCAAACACGATCCATCATTCTTTGAGTCCAAGCTTCTTCCATATCCTCGAATTCCTATGTGTCTCATACCACATAGAAACTAGAGTTATAGAATCTTCCCAATCTCCTATCCTGAACAGGCAAGTATTCTATCCTCGCACATTTTCAATTTCTAATCTATATCCTAGAGGTTTATACATTTGATCCATTGAGCCAGCCTTAGCTACAACCATGTTTCTACTTAAAGTTTCTTCTCTTAACCTAGGGTTTTAGTCTGGTTACCTTTGTCTAGTCAAGATATTACCATGGGCATCTTTTTCAACGTCTCTTTTATTTTTTGCCCTAATTTTTTACCTTCTAATTTTTTATTGTAGTAATTAAGAGTGTTCTTCAACTCGAACTACTCATATAACATAGTGGGATGACCTCCAGATTAAGCAGGGAGACTAAAGTTTGCTCAGCAACCACACTTTCTAGAACAGGATAACTCATCTCTCTTTTAATGTTTAGCTTTACTCAGAACAAGGCTTACCCACTATTAGCTCAATTTGTAATCTTTTTATCCAAACAAAACATATCTCTCCTTTTTGAAAATACTTTCCAAATTAGTTTTCAATTTAAAAAATAGAAGGTAGGACATTTTAATTTCAACTCAAAGCACAAGTCAAACCTAGTTGAGTTAATACTTTCTAAATTCGATACCACCATTGGTATAAAATTGAACTTTCTAATTTTAGCCCAACAACTAATGTATAGGCTTGACTTTCTAATTCTGGCCCAGTGACTAATGTAACATATCGAAAAGTTCATATGAAATTTAAATTTTCACTTAGAAAATCATATGGAATTGACGAATGACATTTTGACAAGTCATAGTTTACCCAAATGAGAAATAAAAATCAATTTAGTGAATTTTTGAGAGAAAATATATGAATATAATGCATAACATGGGATATCATAGCCAAAAATACAAGGATATATGCAATTTTTTATGAGAACATGATTAGAAAGTCAATTGGGATTGAGATTTGGCAAAAAATCCGAAAAGAAAGAAAGAAATTCATCTGAAAAATAAAAAATAAACTTAAACATTGCGAACCATAGATCTAGAATCTGATCTTACGATCCGACGGCCACGATCAGATCCGCACACACGCACGAGCACACCGAATCATCAAGATCAAACAGCCAAAGATCCGCGTACGAAACTCGAGGATGATCGTGCGGCCAGAATTGAGTTCGTTGATCACGAACTGAGATCTGCACACCGTGATCGAGGATCATCCGACGGTCTACATCAAAGCCGCGTTGGTTAATCGCGAACCATGCTACGTTCGAGGATCATCCGACAGTCCGATCGAAGATGTTTTTGGATAAATCGCGAATGATTGATGCGTTCGAGGAAAATCCAACAGTCTAGATCGAAGACTTCGATTTTCGTTGATGGATCCGAGATTAATCCGATGACTGAGATTAAAACATTCAAAAATTTAAAATGAAAATTACCAAAAAAATAGGTTTCTAAATCCGAAAATTATTTCTAAAATTCGAAAAAAATTCGAAAAATACTCATTTTGCTCTAAAAATTAGAAAATACGAAATTAAGGAGAATTAGAGTATTTTATTCAAAGAACAACTCAGAACTTTCTATTTTTCTCCCTTTGAAAACCTATATAAACCCCCCTGGGCTCTTCATTCATTCCAAAAATAAGAGTTGAATTTTTCTCTTGTTTTCTCTAAGCCTTCTTCTTGGCACATCTTCCCATCTTCCCTTCTTTTGTATGTGAGAAGTTCTTCTCTCGAATTGAGAAATTAAGTTGGGCGATCTTCATTGGCATTAGTACGTGGGGGGAATTGCTGTCGAAATTCTAGAAGAAAGTGTCGCAAGGTGGAAGTGATTTCTAGAACACCCTTCTGTTCTTATTTAAATTCATGACATGCTTATTATTGTGTGTTTTTCACTGAAATTAAAGATTTTTCAACTTCAGTTCTAGAATTTTAAATATTTATTTCAGTATTTCAGTTTTGATTCATGTTTAAGCAATCGTATCATCCATGCCATGTTAGTATCATGCTTAGGCCTTTAAATTAAAGTATAATGCATGTTTTATGAGTGATTCATGAATTGACGGTGTATATTCTGAATTTTAGTTTGATTTCCTATTCTAAAGTTTATTTTATGAGATCATGATATGAGAATTAATCAAAGACGACGGTGATAATAACCACGTACCATCATAGTGGTCAAGGTGACACTATGAATGTTCTTTTCATATGAGTTAGGTCATATGATTTTCAGACCTAAGTACTTGAGGGTCATGTACCATTGGTGGGTCACCATATGTAATGGGTTGATGCCGACATGTGCCACTAACGGGTTGATGCCGAGTGGGCCTTATTTACTTAGTTAAGAACATCAAGGAATTAAAAGCTCTTTTGGTCTGAGACTCAACTTGAACAAATTGTTGATTGCAACACCTAATGATTGCAAGTGTTTGAATTATGATTGTGTCATGAGTTTGAATATGAAAGGTGGTTGTTCGAAAAGGATCCACTGAACTATGTGCTCACTTCTTTCTTTCTTATTTTTCAGGAACATGAAATCTATGGAGCAGTTGAATATAAATAGTTCTTAGAAAGTTTCTACAATATTATATTTTTAGAATTTTTAGGGTATGTTGCCCAAAGTTTTTATGTTTTTTTACTGAAAAGTATTTGAAAGTCTCCCGCTGTAACTATTAGGTCTTTTTGAAAGGTCCAGTACTTTCAATTTTTCTATTATGAATAAAATAGTGTGAATTTCTTTATCTCTTTTAATTTGCCTTGATTTTATTGAAAATTTTGTATTCTTGAATTTTATAGAAAAGCACGAGATATTGAAAAGAAAAGACCAAGTGTGTGTCACTTGTAATGTAGCACCGGCCCGACCCGCCATTTTGTTAAGTCCACTGTCAAGAGAACGGTGGCCATGTATACTGCTTAAAGATATGGGGGTGGGGTGTTACCATTGGTATAAAATTGAACTTTCTAATTCTAGCCCAACAAGTAATGTATAGGCTTGACTTTGTAATTCTGGCTCAGCAACTAATGCCTAGGCTATGATACCACTTTTGTAATACCCCAGCCCTAAAAGCTTTTAATTTGTTTTAACCACAAGGTGGGCCGAGGTCCGATTACAATTATAAGTATACAACTTGTCTTTCTAATTTAATTATCTCATGCCTTATTTAATTAAAAACATTCACTAAGGCAATTGCACAAGTGATAAAAGAAAACTTTCTAAATCTTTATTGATTTAATAAAAGTAGGTAAATGACTTCAAATTTAAACTTCTAAAAGGAAAGAATACACAACTCAAAATAGAAACTTATAGTGAAAATTCAAAACTTGGGCAACATGCCTTACATTGAAGAAAAATAAAAACTTTCTAAAAGTAAGCATTCTTAGCCTTTGTATGTTTTATTGTTTAATTCAATTCCCTAAAAAGATAAGAGACAAAGGGTGAGAACATAGCACGGTGAATCTTTTTCAAACAACCAATTCATTATCTTAGACTACTATCACATTCAATTTCAAACACATGTAAACATTTAAGCGATTCAAACAATTTGTTGTTACTGTTGTAATTTAGACCGAAAGAGGGTTTAATGCCTTGATGTTCTTATCCAAAACACCTCCCTTTAAGTGGAAAGACAAATCTTTATGTCACATTCCATTAGATTTAGGGTCTCTTGCCTATAGTCCAAGTGTTTTGTGTTACGCCCATTATACACAGTACAACAAACCATATACCCACAGTATATGTAAAGAACACCCATAATATCCCTTTGGATCACTATGGCAGCATGTGAGTTTTAGTCTTAACTTCTTTTATTTAGTTCTAATGATCATGAAACATGAATAAAATAAATAAATTCAGCATGTTCAACATATAAACATCAAGCATGATTATTATTTACAAAATAAACCTAATTATGTATAATCTAAGCATGGCATGGCTTCATGATCAAGTAAACATGACATACGTGCTAAACTGAAAATTAAATCATGTTATTCAAACCTAAACATGCATGAACATGGTATTAAACTAAAACAATGAAGTGGAGGTTCTAGAAATCACTTCCATGTTGTTTTGTAGTTTCTTGAAAATCCAATAGAGTTTTCATAGTCTAAGCACTTCAATAACATTAAACTACTCAAGGACAATAGCTTATCACTTAAGAACACTCAAAAACAAAAAAGAAGTGAGAAGAGGTGCCAAGAAGAAAGCTTAGAAAGAACAAGAGGGAGTTATTAGCTCTTGCTCTGGGATAAAGAAAAAAAATGAGCACAAGAGGATTTTATATAGAGTTTCAATGAGTACTAGGGGGTGGTTTGAGCATGCTCACACTAGGAAATCTTTTCATCTCTCCACGGGGTCGTTTTGGAATGCATAGATTGAGTGTGCACACAGATGTGGGCTGATTTGGTTTCCAATTCCTAGTGAGAAGACGAGATATGAGCTTTACTTGATTTCCTATTTATGTGTGAACACAATCTTGGCATAGATCACTTGCTAATCTTTATTTGAACATTAATCTAGGTTTGAGAGACTTTCTAAGTGTGGTTTATTCTCTTTTGTGCTCAAGAATCATCTTAGTAACTTTCTAATTTGTCATCATATGAAACTTTTCAATTTATTGTAATAATTGATTTCTTTTCTTGTGCACACCAAATCAACAAGATTTGGCAACCTTCTATTTTGAATTAGAAACTTCTAATCTTGTCTTTGGGTGTTTCTCTAAACACGTTTCAGCAACTTCAATTCTTGAGTTATAAACTTCTAATCTTACTCCTTGGGTGTCTAGAAACATTTTTCAATAACTTCTATTCTTAAATTAGAAACTTCTAATCTTGTTCCTTAGGTGTTTAGAAACATTTTTCAACAACTTCTATTCTTGAAAGTCATGTGAGTAAGACAATATTTCTTTTTCTTTATGAGTGCTCATCAAGCAAGGACAAACTTGACACTTTGAAAGGTTTATTTTTGGTGCCATAGTGTGAGTATCGAAACATTCTAATTTGGATCATGCTTTCTTATTTTGACTTCTTGGACGTCTTTGTGTGCATGAGATTAGGGTGTCTATGATCATGGCACATTGAAACTTCTATTTTCTCTACTAAGCACACATGAGCAACTTCCCAAATTGATTTTAGAAACTTTCTACTTTTTTTTCTTGCTTGCTTGGATGTCAAGGTGAGGGGCACATGATCATTGTAGCTTGTGTACATGGGATCATCTTTTAGGGTTTCTAATCTCATGTACAAAAACGTTTCATGTGAGGTGCACATGCATATGTCAATATTTCATACTTTTGAGTTCACATGAAATTAACAAAAATTAATTACTCATGTTTTGCTAGGATTTTCTTCATTTTCTTTCCTAATTCTCATTCCACTAAGGTATATTGGGTAAATGAACCCTGAATTGGCCAAATGAAATGAGTTTCTAATGCCTAGATTATTTGAGTAATTTCTTTCGTTTCTTTTCTTAGTCTCACTTCCCCAAGAGATTATTAAGCAAATGAACTTGCGAATCAATCCTTGAAATGAATTTTTTTTATTAATTTGTTTCATTTATCATTTCATTTCATTTTGTACAATTTGTTTCAAGGTATTACAAGAAGGGTGAGCACATAGCCTAGTGGATCATTCAAAACAACTAAGTCATTATTTAAACTAATAAAACATCCAAATTCAAACACTTACAATCATTAGGTGTTTCAGACTTCTTGTTAAAAGTTGTAAATTAAACTGAAAGGGTTTCAAACCTTGATATTCTTATCAAAATAACTCCTCTGAATGAAAAGATATTCCTTTGTGCCAAATTTTATTGGAATTAGGGTCTCACCCATATTCTAAGTATTTTGGGACCTCATCCATATGAATTAATCACATATAAAGAACACTCATAGTAATCATTGTGGATCGATATGACAATACGTGGTTCTTAATATCAAAATCTTTGGATTTAATCCCATATTCAAGAATCATAAACAAGTTAAATAAGATTCAGCATAGTAGCAACATAAGAACATGGAAACATTACATTCATGCATCATATATTAAAATGAACCTAAGCATAGAAATCTAAGCATGACATGGTTTCATGAATGATTGAATATGGCATACATGCTAAACTAAAATTAAAACGTGCATGATAAACTAAATTTAAAATGTGAAAGATAAATTTAAACCAAAGTATGCATGAATATCTATTAATCTAAAATAACAAAGTGGGTCTAGAAATCACTTCTATCTTAGTATTTTCACCACGGTCTTAGTTCACAAGACTGGGTCACGATTTGGGCACGGTTTACTCTTTCTAAAACATGATCTTGGATCACTGTTTGGGCAAGTATTTTCTATTTTCCCTTTGTTTCCACTTTCATCGTGTTTCCATTTCTTGCATGATGTGTCAACACAAAGCATTACTCACTATTTCAAATGTCATTAGGTACTTGCTAATTCTTGTAAACTGGAAGACGAATTCTAACTGGCTAATTGTACTCAAGTTTTCATATGATTATAAGAAATTAATTTTATCTTCATTTATTGCATTTAATACAAATTTTTCAGGGTATTACATAAGACGAATGGTATATTGGAATTTAAGATTATTGGTTTAGAACTATTCCCTGATAACGATCCTCGGTTAATATCGTCGTATTACTATTGTGATATTACACACTTATGATGTCACAACAGTACCTTGGATGGCAAGTTAGACATATGGCAGCTGACATATGATTTTTTGAGATGAATAAGCATCTCAATGCTTTTGGGGCAACAGACCTTACTATTGCGATATTATACACTTGTAATGTTTCAACAGTACCTTCGATGGCAAGTCAGATCATATGGCAGCTAACATAAAGTTTTTTGAGATAAATAAGCATCTCAATGATTTTGGAGCAACTGGCCCTAGACAAGTGGCTTTAGCAGTACATCAGTTCATTGGATCTAGTTATCACTAGTGAGAGATGATCATGAAGAACCCAGATATTGATATATTGACCATGACATGAGAACAGTTCAAAATTTTATTTTATGATAATTTCTTCTCCATGGCTACTCTTAGATAGTTATAGTCAGAGTTCGTACGACTGACACAAAGAACTATGACGATGATAGAATATGAAAGAAAGTTTCTTGAGATGGTCAGATTTGCTCTAGAGTTGGTCAAGGATGAGCAGGCCAAGGCTGACAAGTTTGCAGAAGGACTGTGAGTGGAATTAGGAAGCTAATTATTCCTCTAAGGCTAACTACATTCAAGGATACAGTATTTAGAGCTCAGTTGGTTGAGAGAGACATTAACTTTAAACAATCTCTAAAGAATCGCAACAAGAGTCCACATAATAATCAAAAGGCAGGAAATAGGAATAAAAAGTAGAATAATGGTTATGAGGCACCTCAAATTCAGTAGTAAGTACAACAGTATTTCCAAACACAACCTAACCATGCTAAAGGAGGGTTGAGGGAGCGGACCAGGCAACAGAGGTTGTGATTCTATTGTAACTAATAAGGACATGCAGCAAAGTTCTATCTTAGCAAAGCTCAAGCTCCTTAGCAACAATAGTAATAATACAATCAGGACGAAGGATAAAATGGCCGTCTTAAAGTTACCAGGAGCATAATTAAAACCAGAATCAAGGATGCAAACAAAATCAGGCTAAAATTTTTGTTTTTGCATATATCTAAAATGATTAGGGCCCTGCAATAGCAGGATGAAATCCTTGAACTTATTTAATTCTGATAAGATTTAATTTGGGCAAGTAAGTTGTCACACCCCTTCCGGCAGGGCCCACAGGACCTCATACTTGTGGCTTTTCACGGTAGGTGACTCATCGGTACGCCATGTGGTTTCATCCCCTTTCGGCGGGGCCCACGTGATGCTTCGCTCCCCCCCTCAGGGAGTTTTCTTTCGCCTCCGTGGGACTTGAACCTGGACCAACGGGAATAAGTACCAGATTTTGCAAGCTCCCACTACCAATTGAGTAGCTCAATTGGTAGT
>JAJIYU010017306.1:0-11734 GCA_030144865.1 Tinospora cordifolia | reverse complement strand
ATTATTTTTCATTTCCTAACCCATAATTTGCACCCAAAGATGTCTTAAAATCTTCAAAATTATTTTCACTTAACTTATTTTATTTATTTTAAATTATTTGACAAAATTCTGAGGTATTACATCTCCTTGTAGGAAACTTGCTAATAATTCCAATTTTCATACCCCCCAAGTATAGGAAAATAGCAAGTGTGTTTGGGAATTTTTTTGGAATTTAGAAACCAAATTTTTGGATTTTTTTCAGATTATTCATATTTTATTTGAATTTTCTTGGTTATAAATCGAAGCATTAAAACTGGACCGTTGATGATCCTCGATCGCAACACCCAGATCGCGATCAAGATTTACGAATTCGCTTTGGATTGTCGGATTTTCTCAATTGTAGCACAGATCAGGGCGCCTCCTATCTCGTCCATCAGATGGGCTTCGATTGCAACACGGCCGTTTGCGATCAACGAAACTAGCGTGGACCGTTGATCAACCTTGAGCACAGCACTAAATCGCGATCGAGATTAACGAATTCGTTGTGGATCGTTGATCAACCTCGAGCGCAGCACTGGATAGTGATCGATCGAAAACGTTTTAAATCCGAGTCATCAGATCATCCTCGAGCGCAGCACCGTTCCCGATTAACAAAACGGCTTTGATCTTCACCGTTGGATGGACCTCGAGTGCAGCATCAGATCGTGAACACTAATCTAGGCCGCACAATTAACCTCAAGTGCAGTGTTGTTCGCGATCAACAAAGCGAATCCAAACTTTAGATCAGGCAGATTGATTCTGGGTCGTTGGATTTTGATGATCCAATTCTACTGAGCGCTGGTTTGGGTTTGATTTCGTTCGTTGGATCGGACAGATCGATTTTGGGCTGTAGGATGCAGTTTCTAATTACCAAAATTGCTTTTTAAGGTTGTTATTATCCGAAAATTGCTAATTATACACTTTCTAATTGATTTAAACATGATTTATTGCATATTTCTTTCTATTTTATTAATTTTCTAATATTCCCTCCTTTCTATTTCTTTAATATTGTATTTATTTGATTTATTTATATTTCTTTAATATTTTTAATGTCAACAATTTAATAATTTACATTTTTCATTTCTTTATTTTCATATATTTTTATTTATATATTCATTTCCTTATTTTTATTTTTAGAAAGATAATTATTTATGTAATTATAAATTGATAATTATATAATATTATACTTATATTAGATAAATATAGGCATAAAACATTTTTATTCAATTACGTAAATCTATATACATATTCCTATAATATGTAATATTTAACACTCATTATACTAACACACGTATTATTCACACACATTAACCTATATATATATTATTTCTATTTTGTATTTCTTAATAAATGAAAGCAACTATTTAAATTTCATAATTAATTCTACTTAATTGACATTTTTATTAAATACCCAAATTAAGGCTTTATTTGCCTACCCATATTCTGCACCCAAAAGTTTCTTAAAATCTTCGAAATTATTTCACTTAACTTATTTCATTTAATTTCATTGAACTTATTTATTTATTTATTTAGTTTTTTGACAAAATTTTGGGTTATTATACCTATATACCTAACTGTCAGGTTTCCCCCACTCGAGTGGATTTATGTGTTTTCAGCATTAAAAATGTTTTCAAAATGGAAGGTGCACGATTGCATTATGGATTTAGCATTGATTAACTGTTGCATTCATTCACATTATTGTTATTGTGCATTCATACATGACATTGTTTTTCTAGAATTCTTATTCTAAGTTATAGATTAGGTTACATTACTCACTGAGCCGCTGTAGACAAAATTGGCTGACTACTCTAACATTGCAGGTTCTTCTTCTACGGATAAGGGGAAGAAAGTGATCATTGTGCGAAGCGCACCTCGTTTATTTTGAAAGGTTTCCTCACGTGGTTTACTATTTTGAGAGTTAGTATAATGTATAGGGAGTGAGGAAAATATTGTAGATATTTGACTTAGGCATTCCGCTACTGCTACATTTAGGACACTGTATATATAATTAACTTTTGTATAAAAAAAATCTCTATTGTACTTATTTGTTCTAGTCGGTTCTACATCTATTATGATTACTCTGATAGTGTTATATATGGTGTTGTGAAGAGGCTTAACAGTGTTTTGGGCAAGCTCAATTTGGGAATGGGTTTATTAGAACACTATGCAGGTCGGTTCGTCCTTGTCCCTAGGGAAGGGGTCCCAACAATGTTAGTATCGGAACCCAAGGCTTTCCAATTAAAGAATAATGATTGGTGTTAACTTAGGAACCTCAGAGTAATCACGAAAGTTAGGAAAACCCTATGAATGACTTATAGTAGCACAACGAAATTATGGACAAAAACTTTCTAGCTTCTGATTGGCAGGAAGAGAAACCGATTGAGAGTGGCTATATCATTAGGGGAATTTGACTGTCATTGGGAGTTAGTGAGTTTAAAGATTTAGAATTTGAACCTAGGAGATTAGAGAATTAATTGGAGATAGCTATCATAATGCATAATTATCTTTTGTTATAATCACTAAAAGTTGTGGTCTGCTTAATTTGGGGAAATAATGAAAATTGAATGTTTTATGTAGACCACGATGCCTCCTCGATGTAGGAAACCGCATAGGATCCCAGAGCTGGTGCCACCACTACCACCTTTGGTTCAGCCTGAGCAAGATCCTATCTAGAGGCTTGATGCTATGATCAGGGTGTCTACTGAGACTACTCAGGCTCAAACAGCCTTATTGAGAGAGAGACTAGATAAGATTGAGGCTGAGAGACAAAGGGCTGAGCCAGTAGCACACCCTATACCAGTTGTACCAGAGAGAGCTGCAGACTGCATAGAGGTAGCCCCAGTGAGACAGGGAGATGATGCTATTCATGATCGCCTTTTGAAGAGATTTCTGAATTTTAGACCCAAGGAGTTTCATGGGGGTCTGAGTTTAGATGTAACGGAGAACTGGTTTTGCAACATTGAGAAGAACGTTGAGAAATTGAAGTTGTCGGAGGAGAATGAAGTGCTCTTTGCTACACATATGCTCGAGGATGAGGCCGCGATTTGGTGGAAGGCTACCTGGACTATAGAGGGTCAGATTACTACATGGGCCCATTTTCGCGAATTATTCTTGAACGCTTATGTTCCTGAGACAGTGAGGGAGCATAAGAAGGTAGAGTTTTTGACCCTATGGCAAGATGACATGTCGGTGAGGGAGTATACCCACAGATTTCTTCGACTAGAAGCGTATGCACCTGAGTTAGTTGGTAACCCAAGGGAGAGAGCAAGATTCTTCCATTGAGGGCTGAGGGCCAATATTAGGCAGGCGACATCGACATCTACTAAGGCTACTCTTGAGACCATTCAGAGGTAGGTGCTACAGTTCGAGACCGGAGCCGATGGTCTAGATAGTATAGGGTGCCACAGTACAGCCGTAGCAGTAGTCACAGCCCTAGTCATTGACTCCGAGAGGTTATCATGGTGGAGTTCGAGCAGTTAGATACCCGAGGAAGAGGAAGTACTTGGGAGGACAATCCAAAGGGGAGTATAGTCAACCATCTTCTATAGTTCCGATCGCTGCCACCCCAGTTCAGACATATCAATCGGTGGGACAACTAGTAACTCAGTATGGGGCCCGAGGCAGAGGTCGAGGAAGGGGCTGAGATTCAGGGCACAGAGGCTATGGTCAGAGCAAAACATATCAAGCTATGCAGGGACCTCAGATTATATGTTATCAGTGTGGTCAACTAGGCCACAGACGATATGAGTGCCCTATGCTTGTTCCAGCTCCTAGTGTACCCACCACTATTATTACTCGAGGGAGAGCACAGGCCATCACACAGCCTGATCCAGAGGCTACCATGACTCTGGTAGAAGGTATCGTTTTTATTTTAGATTTTACCTTATATGTGTTGATTGATGCTAGGTCTACGTTGTCATTCGTCTCTGGACGCGTCATAGACAGATTGGGATTTAAACCCCTTAGGTCACCCACGTGGCTCATGTTGAGTACTGCAGTCGGGGAACACATTTACCCTAACCTGATTTGTGAGGGTTGCGTGTTGAGGTTGGGTAACTTGGAGACCATTGTTGACCTTCAAGTGTTAGAGTTCCTAAAGTTTGATGTTATACAAGGAATGGATTGGCTAGCCGCGTACCATGCGCACTCGACTGTTTTGCCGAGAGGGTCATATTTTAGATACCAGGGCAACCTATTATTATCTTTCAAGGTAGTACCTCTAATAGATTGAGAACTCAAGGTAGAATGGTGACTCAATATGAGATTAATACTCTAGCCGGTCTAACCAACATAGATGAGGGACCTTCACGGATGAGTATTGATGAGATTCTTGTTGTCAGAGATTTTCCTGATGTGTTTCCGGAGGATTTACCCGACTTGCCTCCTAAGTGGGAAATTGATTTCATTATTGAGGTTATTCCAGGGACACAACCCATTTTGATCCCTCCTTATCGAATGGCGCCTAAGGAATTGCAGGAATTGAAGGTCTAGCTAGAGGAACTAATGAGTAAGGGTTTTATTATACATAGTGTGTCACCTTGTGGTGCTCCAGTGCTATTTATGAGAAAGAAATATGGGAGCCTCCGTTTGTGTATCGACTATCGATACTTGAACAACGTGACAGTAAAGAACAAATACCTTCTTCCCTGCATTAATGATTTGTTTGACCAGCTCAGAGGTGCCACCGTATTCTCAAAGATAGGTTTAAGATCCGAATACTATTAGCTCAGGGTCAGGGAGGAAGATGTACCAAAAATAGCCTTACGGACTCGTTATGGGCACTATGAGTTCCTAGTCGTGCCATTTGGTGTGACAAATGCCCCTGCGATGTTCATGGACCTGATGTAGAAAGTGTTTCATCCCTATCTCGACTCCTTTGTCATTATCTTTATTGATGACATTCTTATTTACTCGAAGACTAGGGAAGAACACATCAAACATTTGAGGATCATACTGCAAACTCTTAGAGATCACTGTCTGTATGCTAAGTATAGCAAGTGCGAGTTCTGGTTGATAGAGGTCCGATTTTTAGGCCATGTGGTAGAAGCCGATGGTATTTCTGTTGATCTAGTGAATGTTGAGACTATTATTAGTCGGTTGAGACCTACCATAGTGACAGAGATCCATAGCTTTCTGGGTTTGGTATGTTATTATCACAGATTTATGCAGAATTTCTCAAGGATTGCTACACCTATGATGAAACTTACCTAGAAGGACGTGCCATTCATATGGACAAATAAGTGTGAGGAGGCCTTTCTTGAGTTGAAGCGTCATTTGACATTTGCACCAGTACTTGTGTTACCTGAACCAGATCGTGAGTTGGTGATCTATACAGATGCATGTGAGATAGGCCTTGGGTGTGTGATGATGCAAAGAAAATGGGTAATTTCTTATGCCTCATGAAAATTGAAGGTACATGAAAGAAATCACCCTATCCATGATTTACAGCTGGCAGCAGTGGTGTTAGCGCTCAAGATTTGGTGACACTATCTGTATGGTGAGTGTTTTACACTTTATTAAGATCACAAGAGCCTCAAGTACTTGTTTTCTCAGAGAGATTTGATTATGAGGCAAAGGATATGGATGGAGCTTCTTCAAGATTATGATTTTACCATTAAGTACCATCCCGGGAAAGCCAATGTAATGGCTGAAGCATTGAGTAGAGTACGGGTCGAGATAGCTTGTGTGGCTAGACATATGTCTCAGGAGTGGAGGATGATTGATTATGTGATAGTGATGAGTATCCACGAGACTTTAATCAATACCAAAGTCAGTGCACAGATGAGATGTAACACCCCAACCCCCGCATCTTTAAGCATTGGACACAGCCACCATTCTCTTGACGCTGGACTAAACCAAACAGCGGGCTGGGCCGGTGTTACTTTACAAGTGACGCAAACTTGACTTTCTTTCTATTTAAGTTATTTCATGCCTTGATTGTATTTAACAGTACATAGCTTAAATTCAAAAATTTAGTAAGGCAATAATGCAAGAAATAAATTAAATTCATAAACTCAATTAATTAAATAAAATTGAGTACATAATTTAAATCTTGAAGAAAAACTATTACAGCGGAAGATTCAAAACTTGGGCAACATGCCCTTACATAGAAATTAAAAACTTTTTAAATAAAAAAACCTAACTAATTTTCATGGTCTTCATGTAACTCAATTACCTGAAAAATAGAAGGAAGGGGTGAGCACATAGCCTAGTGGATCTTTCTAAACATCTAGATCATTATTTCACTTCAAACAAACCAAGCATATCAAACACTTTTGTACATTAGGCGATTCAAACAAATTTCTTGTTTATAGTTGACATTCGGACCGAAAGAGTTTAATCTCTGTGTTCCATATCGTGGGGAGAGAGAATGACAAACAAAAACTCAAACCCCAATATCTATGAAGTGGGATCACTCTTGGAAACCCAGTTCGAAATCGTCAATGGTAAACCGGCAAGCCGGGTCGGGGGGTGGAACACATACGATGACACTAAGTAGGCCATCATCGCGCCGATACGTGGATTGAATCATTATTTAATCTTTTCTTAGTGATAAAACACACAATATCAGATTAAACCATCGAAGCAACATATACAAAACATGAATCATTAAATATTTATTCATGGCACAATTCATGTATAACATGCATCAATATTCTTAACTTCTAAACATGCATAACATGTATATTCATGACACATCAAATAAATAAAGCATGCATAATAAAACATATATTCAATCAATCATCTTCAAAACATTATCACACATGCAAGACTTATTCAAATTAAAATAAAGAAGCAGAAGCTAGAAGTCACTTCCACCTTAAAAATGTCTTTTCTTTACGCCTCTAAAATTCGACAGAGTTCCGTTACTTCAAGACTTCCAAACACTCAAGAACACTCAAAAACTAAGGGGATTGCCAAGAATAAGGCTAGAGAGATTCAAGAGGGACTAGTATGTTCTTGATTTGGGATGAACATAATGTGAGCATTAGGGGTCCTTTATATAGATTTCAAAATAGTGTAAAATGGTAAGTTTTTGGTGTTTTCTTTGTAGGAAACTTGCCAATAATTCAAATTTTCGTGCCCCTCAAGCATAGGAAAATAGCAAGTGAGTTTGGAATTTGGAAACATGATTTTTCAAAATTTTTTGGAATTTTTTTCGAAATTTTTTGGATTTTCCCGGTTAATTTTCATTATTTATCGAAGCAGCTAATCAGGACCGTAGGATCATTCTCGAATCGCACATCGCATCTCTGTTATTTAGGCACCTCGAATCTGAACCGTTAGATATTCCTCGAGCGCATCACTCGATTAATGAAAATCGATCTGGCCGTTGATTTTCCTCGAGTACAGCACGCGATTCACGATTTATGTATCACGCTGCAGATCTGGACCGTCGGATGATCCTCGAACACAAAGTGCGGATCGCGTTCGCGATTACTGAAAACTACCTGGACCATTGGATTTGGATTGATCAACTGTGGCCCATTGGATTTTCCTCGATCGATGCACATGTTCGCGATTACCGAATGTGTGTTTGATCTGGACGCTCGGATCGTCCTCGCGTCACACATTAGCTTATTCGAGAAAAAGAACTTGGACTGTTGGATTTGGCTGATTGAGTTTGGGTCGTTGGATTTCCATGATTTGATGTGCCTCTGCATTTGGTGCGAGCCTGATCTGGGCCGTGCGATCTCAGATCGTTCGGATTGTGAGATTCTGGCCGTTGGATGCAGTTTCTAATTACCAAATTACTTTCTAATAATGTTATTATTCGAATTTTGCCAATTAGACACTTCCTAATTGATAAAAACTTGATTTTCTTGTATATTCCCTTCTATTTTGATGATTTGCTAATATTTTCCCCTTTCTAATTATTTAATATTGGATTTATTTGATATTTTTCTATTTCCTTAATATTTTTAATGCTAATAATTAAATAATCTACATTTTTCATTTTCATGTATTTTTATTTATTTCATATTTCATTTTTAGACAATAATTTATGTAATTATAAATTGATATTTATATAATGTTTTATTTATTTTTAATAAATACATGTACCCTACATTTTTTATTTAATTATATAACTTTTTTCTATGTACATATTCCTATAATATGTAGTATTAACATTTATTGTGCTAACACATACCTTATTCATACACATATTAACCTATATGTGTATATATACTTTATTATTTCTTAAGCAACTCTTTAAATTTCATAATTAATTATACTAAATTGTAATTTTCATTTAATTATCAAATTAAGGTCTTATTTGCCTGATTTATATTTTATCTCCAATATATTTTATTTTTCATGTACCAACTCACAATTTGTACCAAAAATTTTCTTAAAATCTTTGGAATTAATTCACTTAACTTATTTTATTTATTTTAAATTATTTGACAAAATTCTGGGGTATTACATGAGAGCCTAGCCAATGTTGCTTATTGAGATCATGGAGATACTACCTCATGACGTTGATTATGTGATATACCGAGAGTGGGCAGATGACACTTCTCGTGTGGAGTGGTTGATTGACAATGATGGTGCACTGAGGTTCAGGGGACGATTGTGGGTACCAGATGACCCTTGCCTAAGACAGAGAGTATTAGCAGAGTTGCATTGCTCGAGGTATACTATTCATCTAGGCACCAATAAGATGTCTCATGATGCTCGACGTACTTATTGATAGCCAGGGATGAAGCGAAATATTGCGGCCTTTGTGTAGATATGTGACACGTGTCAGCAGATTAAGGCTGAACACTAGAGACCCGGTGGTTTACTGCAACCCTTGGCTATTCTTGAGTGGAAATGGGAGCACATTACTATAGATCTTATGATGCGATTACCCTGGACTCAACGAAAACATGATATACTATTTGGGTTATTATTGACAGACTGACTAAGTCTGTTCATTTCCTCCTGATTCATACCAGAGATTCGGTTGAGAGGCTAAGTTGATTATATATTTGAGAGATTGTGAGATTATATAGGGTCCCAATATCCATTGTGTCTAATAGAAATGCTCGGTTTACGTCCCATTTTTGGTAGAGCTTGTAGAGACAGTTGGGGACTAGAGTAAACTTGAGCACAACTTTCCATCCATAGACTGATGGTCAATTAGAGAGAGTGATCTAAACTCTAGAGGATATGCTCTGTGCACGCGTCCTTGATTTTGGTGGTAGCTAGGAGGATCATTTAGCATTATGCGAGTTTGCATATAATAATAACTACCAGGCGAGTATTGACATGGCACCATTCAAGGCATTATATGGTCGACCTTGCCAATCGCCAGCTTGTTGGGGCGAGGTTGGTGACAGCAGTTTTGGGCCCTACTTTTGTATAGGAGCAGACTAAAAATCCAACAGATCCGTCAGAACATGAATGCAGCTCAGGATTGACAGAAAAGTTATGCAGATTTGGGTGATCTTGTACTACAAATTTCTCCTCGAAAGGGGCAGACTCGTTTTGGTGCTTTAGGAAAACTCGCTCCAAGATACATTGAACCTTTCGAGATCCTTGAGAGGATAGGTCTTGTGGCTTAACGATTGGCATTGCCGCCTCAGCTAGCGGGAGTACATAATGTATTTCATGTACCCTGATCCCTCGCACGCGATTGATTGGAGACATGTTGATTTGCGAGAGGATTGTTCATATGATGAGGCTCTGGTAGCTACCATTGATCGGGTTATGAAGAAATTGTGCAACAAGGAGATACCGATGGTACGTGTAGTTGGCAGTTTCATGGTACCGAGCAGGACACTTAGGAGCGAGAAGACTATATGGCGAGTCATTTCCCTAAGATTATTGGACTCGCTTCTTGATCTTTTATTATTGTAGTAAATTTCAGGGATTAAATTTGTTTTGAGGGGAGACTATAACAACCTGTATTTTGTTTGAACATTGAGTCGACCAGTTCGACATGTATTTTCATATATCAATTAATGAATTATAAATAAAAATATATGATTTTATTGGATTTGTATACATTAATGCGTATGATTTTTCGACAATGATATGAATTAATAAGTATATTAATTGAAAAAGTAAAATAAATAATAACTAATGGAAAAAATTATTTAGTGGGGAGTTAAAAAAATGAAATGAATGAATGAAATGAATAAATTGCCACATAGATATGTATTTATTTTGATGAAGGTAGATATATATTTATGTAGTTGGGTATATGTGTGTGTGTGTGTGTGTGTGTGTGTGTGTGTGTGTGTGTGATATGATGCTTTGAAGGATAAAAATTTAATAATGATGTAGTGTATATATGTATATGTATATTACAATAGGTACGGGTTTAATTGATAAGGAAAAGAAATAATGATAAATGAATGAAATGATTATGGGCCCATTGGGTTGAAAAATCAAAATTATTATTTAGTGGATAACCTTAGGTGAGTTGGATGGATAACTAGAAAAAATAAATAAATAAATAATAACAAGAAAATATGTGTGAGGTGTATTGGATAAGAGATCAATGAGGTGATGAGTGGATAATGAACAAATAAAATAAAATAAAATAAATTTCAGGGATAAATGATGATTTGGATGATAATGAAAAAAATAAATAAATAAAAAACAAATTAAAAGATAACATTGATGATGTGTAAGATAATGCTTTATTTTATGAAAAAATAAATGATAAGCTAATGTTTGATGAGTCATAGGATAATGTTTAATAGAAGATAATGTTATCTTGATATTAAATGAGGTAGGGCCTACACCAACCAAAACTATAAATACCTCCACCCCCTTTGCTCATTTCATTCCACCCTCATTCCATCCGAGAATCCAAAAAAAATAGAAAGAAGAGAGAAAGAAGAGAGGAAAAGAAGAAAAGAAAGAAAAGAAAAAGGAGAAAAAAGAAAAGAAAAGAAAAAGAAGAAAAGAGAAGAAAAGGAAAGAAAAGAGAAAAGAGGAGTTGCGCACTCTTAGAAATCTACATTTCGGATAAATTATTTTTACCTCCTTTTCAATTCTGAATTATTATAGAAATTGTAAATTTCAGTCTTATAGTATAGTTTCAATAAATGCATTAATTTATTGTGCGACCCAAAATTAGGGCATATTTTCTCTAGAAATGAAACTATACAATATATATACATATATCATTGTGTTCAGATTTACGAGTAGAATATAAATATGTATATTATTTGTACCCTTGTGGACCCTAGTAAATTATATGGTAGTTGAAAGTCGACATATAGGGGGTATACCGATTAATACTGGAATTTTAATCGGTGGGCACTGAAATGTCTAGAATAAAACTTTGAACTCAATAACACTGAAATTATGATTTTTGGAGGTCAATTGATATATTAAATTCGCATTTATGCGATTTGATGATCAATTCATCAATATAGAAAAAAATGTATATGACGTAAAAATAATGATAAATAATAGAAAAAAATGTTATATAATATTGTATAAGATTATGAAATACTTATTAGGGAATGTATAACATAGGAGATAATATTTATGTATTGAGTACCAAAGGTGAGACACATGTCGACAATACATATTTATAGTATTTTGAGTCAATATTAAAGGCTTAATTAACCTTGTTAATCACGTTGACCTTATTGATTTGACAAGTCAGCGATGGTAGGTTTAGATAGAGTTGAGTACAATTGACCAAGTCAATCCTTTGATTGACCAAGTCAATCCTTTGATTGACCAAGTCAATCCTTTGATTGACCAA
>JAJIYU010017305.1:0-11726 GCA_030144865.1 Tinospora cordifolia | reverse complement strand
GATGTTACATAAAAGGATTGAAATTTAGTTTTCATATTTTGGACGAGTTAAGAAGTTATTAGATTGTATATCACAGTCGACCGGGACACTATAAATATCATCACCATTGGGTAACACTTCCACACACTTTAGTTTTATTTTATTAACTAGTACTGCTAGAAGAAAATATTTTTTGGTACACTTTACTAATATCGAATTGGGAGTCATTGGATTGCACTGAACCACCCTAAGATTGTTAAAAAATCTTTTGAAATTACAAAAATATTTTTACATGTAAACTCAACGTCACGGCCAACTAAATTCAAGATATATCTCCTCATTCCTACATCATCCTTTATAGCCTATTACTGCATCACCCACCACACCAAACTTCGTCCACTCTACCAACCCTAACGAAAGATTTTTTATTTTTTTTGTTTTTTTGTTGAAGTAAGTAATTCATCTCAATGTATTATCAAATTTCCATTCTTTCAAGTACCAAATTGTAATTAATGAACCACAAACGTAATGCTATGCTACCAACCCTTATCAAATCCCAACAAAAGTTAGAAATGAAAACTAACAGTACCTTAGTCTCTCCCTCTATTATATGTTTTGAGTATAACTTTTGCTTTTTTGGCCCATTTTCTCATGGTCTAAAAGCTTCATCATGATCAACGTAAACCATGAAGCTACCAGCACCAAGCCCAACATAAAAAAAATAAATAAATAAATAAATAAAAAGTAAAGGTCGTCACCACTCACCACTAACTTTACTTTTAAAAACCCATTTATCCCGTGCTCTCCCCTTCTTTTAAAGCTCGTGGTCCCGCACTTCCCTTTAGTGGTCCCACCGGATACCCAGGTCTTCATCCTATCCATCTTATCTCACCAAGAAACTACTCTGTAAGCTTAAGGAGCTCCCACATTTATTGCACATGATTTCCTATTTTCTTTTTCGCCTAAATAAAAAGAACAAATAGAGTTTTTATTTATTTATTTATTTTTACTTTACTTTATTAAGAACCAATCTTTAGTATAGTTTTTGTAATTTATCAACATAGAAGCTGATTTTTATAAAATGTTAAAAGAAAAAAAAGTTTTCTTATCACAAAAAGCTATTCTTTCAAATCTCCCTACCTATCTTCTTTTCCTTTCCTTTCTTTTCTTTTCTTTTTTAGTACAGGTTGATAGTCTAATTAAAAAAATACTTTTTTAGAAAAACGTAAACAATCCGCATCAAACAAAAAATTAAGATTTAAATTTTAAAGTCTTATTTTGATTTAATTTTCTTATTTATTATTTATGATAAGGCACGTGAATGTTCAATTAAATTTTTTTTTTTACGCATGAAGAAAATGGTTACAATTATGAATATGATTTTAGTCGAAGTTGATGCGAATTTTATCACCTAAATGAGTCTGGATTTCTAACTTTGTGAATATAAAAAAACTATTTGATTTAAACAACTAAATAGTTAGTATACAAATATTAATAATTATTATTACTATTAATTTTTTTTAAAAAAAAAGATAGGGAGCATGCAAAAGAAAAAGAAAAAAGAAAAGAGGGGAGAGGGGTGCATATTAAATGAGAGGTGTGTTTCCTTTCTTTATTGGCTTTCAGGCTTCTCCACTCACTTTCCTCTCTCCCACATGCCAGCGCTGCAAACCTGCGCGCACTCTGCGCTTCCCGGAGATTCTCTCCCATTAATCAAATTCTTCTTCTTCTTCTTCTTCTAAGCTAAGCCAAAGGAGACAAAACAACACAGAACCAAAAGCTCTCTCACTCGCTCCCGCTTTTAATAGCAGTCTCTCTCTCTTTCCGTCCTCCTTTTTTTTTTTTTTTTTTAATTCCTTCTGTCACCACTCACTCACTCACTCACTTCACCTCTCTCCTCTCTTACTTCCAAGAACCCAACCCCAAGTTACGCCCATTCCCACTTTCCCCTTTCTTCGAAAAAGAAACCCTAATCAAGGTTTTTGGAAACCCTAGAAAAAACATCCTCACAATCACTCACTTGTAGTTCTGTTCAATCGGCCTGTCACTGCGGTGTTTTCGGCGATGGCGATTCTTTCTCTCTACAGGTACACTACTTTTTTCTTCGCTTTCATGATTTTTCGCTTTCAAACGTTAGCTTCATACCCTGTTCCATCGTTTTCGATCAAGAGATTTGATCAACAAGCTACTAGTAGTGGTAGTAGTAATAATAATCGTGATTCGGAGATTACTCTTCTCGGCGACGCGAAGATCGTCGCCGGGGGTTCCGTTGAGGTCACCAGCTCTTCGATTTTGAGTGCCGGTAGGGTCATGTACGCGCGTCCGATTAGGTTTTCTCGCGGAAAGGATGAATCTAGGAAACCGATGTCGTTCTCCACGTATTTCTCGTTTTCGATTTCGCCGGAAAACGGGGACGGTTTAGCCTTGGTGTTTCTTCCGAGTAGTTTTCGGTGGAAATCGCTTGATGGACGCTCGTTTGGGGTTCCGTCGGGTTTGGATAAGGGAGGGGGAGGGGTTTTGGTTGTTGAATTCGATACGTCGATGGATGTTGAGCTTGGTGATCCAAATGGGAACCATGTTGGAGTTGATTTAGGTAGTCTTGTGTCTGCTACAGTGAGCAATGTTTCTGAAATCAATTTGGTGTTGAATAGCGGGGACAAGTTGCAAGCTTGGATTGATTATGATGCGAGCTCAAAACGCCTGGAAGTGAGGTTGTGTGGATCGAGTGGCAAAAGGCCTGATGATCCACTGATCTCATATCCTGTTGATTTGTTGGAAGTTTGGAAGGATGAAGAGGTTTTTGTGGGATTAAGTTCTTCCAATGGGAATTCTACACAGATAAGTAGTGTGCATTCGTGGAGCTTTAGGCTGAGACAAGTTCCAACTTGGTTGCATTCCGAGCCAGTGGATCCTAAAGTGCTGTCACACGAGAGCAAACCTGCATTTGTGCAGGGAAGGAGTTCTTGCTCTTTGAGAATCTTGGCTGTGTTAATCTTCGGCGCTGCTTGTGGGGCATTGGTGTTCTTTGTGTTGTTCTTGTGGGCTACTTTTGCTGGCAGTCGGAACGCCATGGTGGTGCCAGCTGAGTATCCTGTGCACCCAGTTGAATTCGGGTACAAAAAGATGAAACCAGTTGCTGAGAAAGTCGGGAATGATGAAAAGAAATAGATGGTTTTTAAGGTTTGTATATGGGCGTAGAAGATTTGGAAGTTGTGGTGGTGGATGTGGATGATGATCTGATGTAAATTGACGTTATTTGTTGTTGTCCTTTTCTTTCTTTCTTTTTTTTATCTTTGTTCTTGAGTTTGTAATTTGATTATGTAGTTGTATTTTGAAGAAAATGTAGTTCTGTTGCATATTGGAATATTAACTAATCGGCACCATGCTTTTGATTCTCTCAATACAAAGGTTTTCTTTTTCTTCTTGTTTTTTCTTTTGAAGTACAAGTGACATTTCCCAGTACACTCCTACGTTGCTGAAGTTGTTGACCAGAAATTTTTTTTTTTTTATTTTGCCTTGCAGACATTGCACTACTGCCAAAGACATTTGACCTTTGTTTTTTTGTCTCTTTTTCTTCTTGAGATTACACATTATCTTCCTTTAATATAATCTGACTAATTCATGAGGTTCTCTCTATCTACCTAGCAAGCAAAAGACATTTAACTTTCTTTTGATTTTCTTTTTCCTTAAAAACTCTTACTTCTCTATCAAGCTCTAAAGGATGATTCTGCCAGGAAGTTCTCCCTCTGCAACGAAAAATCCAATTTATAGGTTAAAAAATGGTGCAGGCACCCCATAGTAATAAAAATCTTCAAGTATATCATCTGGTTGGAGGAGCTTGCAATTTCTAACGTGCCCTCACACACGTTCAAGCCATTGGATTTTTAATAAGGTGTAAGTGATGATCACTAATTTAACACTTTTGTATAGTTGCACAAAAAATTTTTAATTACAGAAATTGAATTAGCACTTCATTTTAACATGAGCATGAGCACTGTTAGAAGTAGGAACATTTCATGATAGAACTACAAAAATGCAGAAATAGATAATTTTCATTTAGAAAAAGTGGTGGTTATGAAAAATATTTGAACTATTATCACCGGAAACTATTTAATTACTGCTAACATTCTCCACCTGCAAATATATGTGACTACACTGCCACCCTGAATAAAATGCAATTACAACAACGTTCTTCTCTAATTGGATACAACACCAGCAGCAACTGGAAGTTGCGGCATGGCAGCCATTACCACCATCCCCACCAACATTCTTATTATCATCGAAAACATCAGATATCTGGTTGGTAATCATCTTCCTCATCTTCATATTCTCCCTCTTCATCCGCTGTTGCATCCTGGTATTGCTGATACTCTGATACCAAATCATTCATGTTACTCTCTGCCTCAGTGAACTCCATCTCATCCATACCTTCCCCTGTATACCAGTGCAAGAAGGCCTTTCTCCTAAACATAGCTGTAAACTGCTCACTCACTCTGCGGAACATCTCTTGTATTGACGTTGAATTCCCAATAAATGTGGACGCCATCTTCAACCCTGTTGGTGGGATGTCACAAACTGTTGATTTTACGTTGTTGGGAATCCACTCCACGAAGTAGGAGGAGTTCTTGTTTTGCACATTAAGCATTTGCTCATCCACTTCTTTGGTGCTCATTTTTCCACGGAACATTGCCGATGCTGTAAGGTACCGACCATGTCGTGGATCGGCTGCACACATCATGTTCTTTGCGTCCCACATTTGCTGGGTCAGCTCCGGCACCGTGAGGGCGCGGTACTGCTGAGACCCACGAGAAGTAAGAGGAGCAAAGCCCACCATAAAGAAGTGGAGACGAGGGAAGGGGATCAGGTTCACAGCAAGTTTCCGGAGATCGGAGTTTAGCTGTCCTGGGAATCTCAGGCAGCATGTTACACCAGACATAGTTGCGGAGATCAAATGGTTGAGGTCACCAACTACAAGCAAGAGGATCATCCATAAATTAGTTTCATTGGAGGGGAATAAAACAAACTGAGAAAAATAAATTAATAAATAAAGAGTTGAAACAAGGAGAAATATCTTACAGCTTGGAGTGGTAAGCTTGAGAGTTCTGAAGCAAATATCGTAAAGCGCTTCGTTATCTAGCACCATACACTCGTCAGCATTCTCAACTAGCTGATGAACTGACAGCGTAGCATTGTATGGCTCTACAACTGTATCAGACACCTTGGGAGAAGGGAAGACGGAGAAAGTGAGCATCATTCTATCAGGATATTCTTCTCTAATCTTTGAGATCAGAAGCGTCCCCATGCCAGACCCAGTTCCTCCTCCCAAAGAGTGACAAACCTGAAACCCTGTAATAAAAAAGAAGAAGATTGAACGTCTATTACAACACAAGAAACCCTAAACCTCAAAAACCGGAGAGATAACAGCACACTGAACACGCAACTACCTTGCAAGCAGTCACAATTCTCAGCCTCCTTACGCACGACGTCAAGGACGGAATCAATCAACTCTGCTCCTTCAGTGTAGTGCCCCTTTGCCCAATTGTTTCCGGCGCCGGATTGCCCAAAAACGAAGTTGTCCGGCCGGAAAATCTGACCATAAGGACCAGATCGGACGCTGTCCATCGTCCCAGGTTCAAGATCCATGAGCACTGCGCGAGGAACATACCTATCACTGCTCGCTTCGTTGTAATAGACATTGATCCTCTCAAGCTGAAGATCAGAGTTCCCTTGATACCTTCCGGTTGGATCAATTCCGTGCTCGGCACACACCACTTCCCAGAACTTTGCTCCGATCTGGTTGCCGCATTGACCTCCCTGAATATGAAGAATCTCACGCATTTTCTCTCAATAAAATTAAGAAAAAAAAAACCACAAAACGAAGCAAAGGACTGAAGAAGAGAAGCGAAAAAAATTAGGGTTTCGGAGTAAGAGATCTAAGACAAAAGAAAAACCAGCGAAGAAAAAGCTGTGGAAATGATAAAGAACGGTAGGGACGGAAGGTTATATTTATATAAGAGGGTTTTAAATCCAACGGCTCTTTTTTCTTCTTGAACGGAGAAAATGAGGATTTCTGAATTAAGCGGTTTAAAGTGCAACGGTCATATTCAATTGTGGGAAAAAAAATTTTGAATTTCCAATTCAAATGAGCTGGATTCGAAAAGAGCGCCAGCTTTTCCTGTTCCTATCTTTGACGCAAGCCACGTGGGATGAGACGTAGCTGTTGGGTTGGCTAACAGTTTGTGGGTTATAATGCCACCCAGACCCTGATTCACGTTGGGAGTAATAAATCAAATGATAACTTCAACGGAAATTTATATTATTGTTTCGAAATCAAATGAATTGTAGTTAAATCATATTCCATATTACTTACTGAATATGGTCTGGGAGCGTAGTTAAGTTGAAATTGGTGCATCACTATGAATTGTAGTCAAAATGACAATGATACTGAGTTGAAATTATCTAACCCAGTGATACTAATATCTCAAGTAAATGCTTTTAAACTCCCGCCTATTTCATCAAACAGTTCTTTTTTTTTTTTTTCAAAATTTTGATTAACTTAAAATCTTCAAACGTGGAACACCTTTTATACAAATATAATCACATACGGAAACTTAAAGCAAACACATTAATAGAAAATCATCTGACTCAAAAAAAAACTCCTAAATAGAAGAAAACTTAATAGAATACCGTGCTTTATTGCTTATTTAATGAGTTCATTTTTTTTTTTTCTAATCAATCTTCTTCATGCAATAATAATACATTGTGTAGGAAAAACCATCAGGGCCGAACACAAAAAAATATCTATATTGTTCAAACAAGAAAAGCTTGCCGTTGTCAACAGGGAATCCGCTGCATATGACTCTCAGACCCCACTTCCCCATGTGACCTAATAAATCTAAGTAAATGTTCTGACAAAGAAATTTAAAAAAACTCAGCCAAGTGAATCTTGACAGCTTAAATAACAAGCAAAATTCAACAATTGCAAGCTGCGGGCGCATATGTTCCATGTAGTCCATTATCGGTCCCCCAAGCCTCCGCACATGCTCAAGACTCAGATATTTAGCACAGCTGTGGACCATTCTCGCCCGGAAAATGAAGTGTGCACACAACCATCTTTAATGTAATTTTTCATTTCAGAACTGCCAATGCCAATGATACTTAATCCATATTTTAAGTGGGAAGCTAGGAACAATCAACCCAAATTGCATCACAGAAAAGAAGATTTCAATCACTTCACCTCGCAATAGTATATAAAAAGACTTTGCATTCTTGGAAGATGAGTGGAAGTACACCATCACAACCATATAAAATTATCATCCTCTTACTTAAAACTCCTAGGAAATTGTCTCAAACATGATGCGCACAAGAGAGCAAGCAAATTTAAAGTACTTCACCGAATACAACTACAAACAAGCAACTAAAAGTTGCATAAGCAAAATAGACCCCCACCCAACAATCGTTAATATCACATTCATTAAAAATCACACATCATGATCATAATCATCCCCTTCTTCCTCGAAATCCCCTTCCTCATCCACTGTTGCATCCTGATATTGCTGATACTCAGCAACCAAATCATTCATGTTACTCTCAGCCTCAGTAAACTCCATTTCATCCATTCCTTCGCCGGTGTACCAATGCAAGAAAGCCTTCCTCCTAAACATAGCCGTGAACTGCTCGCTAACTCTCCTAAACATCTCCTGAATTGACGTTGAGTTCCCAATAAATGTGGACGCCATCTTCAACCCTGTGGGAGGAATGTCACAAACAGTGGATTTCACATTGTTGGGAATCCATTCCACAAAGTAGGATGAGTTCTTGTTCTGCACATTGAGCATCTGTTCGTCAACTTCCTTGGTGCTCATTTTGCCTCGGAACATTGCTGAGGCAGTGAGATATCGGCCGTGGCGCGGATCTGCGGCGCACATCATGTTCTTGGCGTCCCACATTTGCTGGGTCAGCTCAGGAACTGTGAGTGCCCTGTACTGCTGAGAGCCACGAGATGTCAGAGGAGCAAAACCAACCATGAAGAAGTGGAGACGGGGGAAGGGAATGAGATTCACGGCAAGCTTTCGGAGATCAGAATTCAGCTGCCCTGGGAACCTCAGGCAGCACGTGACGCCGGACATTGTCGCCGAGATCAGATGGTTCAGATCACCAACTGCAAGTAAATGGTAGATAAATCATCTTCAGAATGTTAGAGAAATATCCCAAGGCACACAGATCTGTAAAAACAACCAAGAGGAAATAAAGATCTTACAGCTAGGAGTGGTGAGCTTTAGGGTTCGGAAGCAGATGTCGTAAAGTGCTTCGTTATCAAGAACCATACACTCATCTGCGTTCTCAACAAGCTGATGAACTGATAACGTCGCGTTGTAAGGCTCAACGACTGTGTCAGAAACCTTAGGAGATGGAAAAACCGAGAATGTGAGCATCATCCTATCAGGATATTCTTCTCTGATCTTGGAGATCAGAAGCGTTCCCATGCCAGATCCAGTTCCTCCTCCCAACGAATGACAAACCTGGAACCCTAAAAAACACCAAAAGTCCAACAAGAACACTATATAAGCGAATCCGATCCCCAAAAAACGAGGAGAACATCTCCAGATTGAATAAAACCTTTATTTACCTTGCAAGCAATCGCAGTTCTCGGCTTCTTTCCTGACAACATCCAGAACAGAATCAATAAGCTCCGCTCCTTCCGTGTAATGTCCTTTGGCCCAGTTGTTTCCGGCACCGGACTGTCCGAAAACGAAGTTATCAGGTCGGAAAACCTGACCGTAGGGTCCAGATCTGATGCTGTCCATGGTGCCAGGCTCGAGATCCATGAGAACAGCGCGAGGAACGAACCTTCCGCAACTGGCTTCATTGTAGTAGACATTGATCCTCTCAAGTTGAAGACCGGAGTCGCCTTGGTACTTTCCGGTGGGATCGATCCCGTGCTCGGCGCACACCACTTCCCAGAACTTGGCCCCGATCTGGTTGCCGCATTGGCCTCCCTGAACGTGAAGGATCTCACGCATTTTGCTTTCTCTCTCTAGGGAAGCTTTCGAATCTGAAGAAATGTAGGAAGAGAGAGAGAGGGATGAGATGAGCGGGAGCGGAGGAGGCAGAGGCAACTTTGGCGTAAGAGGAGGGGTTTTAGTAGAGGAGGAAATCACCAGCTAAGCCCTACCTTTCTCTGTTTTTTTTATTTTTATTTTTTGGAAGGTAATAATTAAAAATTGCTTGGAGGAGGTGGGTCGTGAGCTGTAATCAGAACGGATAGGAAGAGGTGAAATGTCGTGTGGTGGGGTTTTTGAATTTTGAATTGTACGTAACAGTAATCGTAACAGCTAGGGCTTGGTCTATTTTTTCTTTTCTTTTTTTTTTTTTTGTTTCAAAATCCAAACAAAACTCAAATGACGGTGACATCTCCCGTCTGGGCCATCCGCAATGGTAACTCCATATTTTATTTTATTTTTTTAATTCATTTATTTAATTTTATTTCTATTATTTTTAAAATATATATATATTATATATAAATTATATTTCACATATTTACATAATATTAAGTCAAATTATTAATTAATAAATAAAGGAAACATTAGTGCTATTATAAAATTTAAATAATTAATTAATTAGTAATCAATTGATTTTTATAATAGTTAAAATAATACAAAATAATACATAAAAAATAACTGAAAATTTCAAAGAATTAAAATAATAAATTCAAATTAACAATAAAAAACTATATTCATTTAAATTAAATAAATATAAATATAGCATCCTTAATTATAATAATATTTATAATTAAGATCATAATCAAAACAGACAACATAAAAGAAAATTAAAAAAAAAAAAAAAAACACCCACACCAAAGGCACCCAACCAATATCAAAATGGCGCTTATTGAAAATACCCTAAATACTCAAGATAGTAGTTGGGTTAGTTTAGAATTTGACAAGAAGGATTAAGACTCGAATTAAACAAAATTAATACAGTAATATTATCACCTTATAGAAGAATTAGTAACTAAGTTGTTTTAAATGAAAAAAAAATTTGATGTTCAAATCATGTATAAAATTTGAGTTGTGATTAATCTTTGGATACACAAAAGACACATCATCGGGATATAAAATTAAAAAAAAAAGTATTTAAACAAAAAGGTTAGGGAAATTGTTTATTATTTTAATGTATAAAGTTTTTAATATATATAGATATATACACTATATGTTAATATATATATATATATATCTACTTGCACCTATTTTTCAAATAACTTGAGTTATTATACGTTGCCAATGTAAACTTTTATCTTGTTTTTTACGAGTTCTCCAACAAACCCAATAAGGTTTTACAGGTTCTCAAATTTGACAACAACTTGTAAATAGTTTAACATATTCCCTAAAACTATTCGTCAACTAAAAATAATTTTTGATTGTATTTTATTTGTGATTGATAAACTACTCTTGACAAATAAAATATTAGTTGATTTGTAAATATTATTTTATATTTTAGTTGATACGTAGCTCTGGTGTCATATTCAGGACATGTTTATCTTAATTTGAAATTAATTATTCAAAGATTTATTGTAAATCATACTCACGTAGATCTCATTGTTTATAGCTCAACCAAAAGGAAAATTTTAAAATTTTAAAATTTTAAAAATAATTTTTGATTGTATTTTAATTAGTCAAAGATTTATTATACAGACATTGCCATTGGAGGAAAGAGCTTTTCCTCTTGTTTCTTTGGTGAATTGAAATTGCAAACCTTTTTTGAAAGAGTTTTTTAAAACAACCCTTTTAAGAGTCTTTTGGAATCACAACTAACAATTTTTTTTTTCAAGTTATTATATTGAAACATAACTTAGTCTAACAAGTATCTTGGGATGTTTTTTCTTGCATTTTTTTTTAAGATACTACTCTTTTTATTTCATATCACCTTACCTTTATTTATTTATTTAATATATCTAAAATAACCCATCCCTTTTTCCCAAAAAATAAATAAATAAAAATAAAGTTGTAGATTGCAATTCATAATTTTTTCATTATTTAGAAAATGGGATATTTCTAATATTTAAGGAAATAAGTTAAGAGTGGGGGGCCTACCCCTCCTTTTTTATTTTTTTAAAATTTTTTTAGGTTTTTTAGTTTTTTTTAGTATTTATTTTAAGTTAATTAAGTATTTTATTTTTTATTGAATATTTTGAAAATAATTTAAATTTAAATTTAAATAATGTAAAATTAAATTTATAATATATGAAAAATTTATATTAATTGATAACTGATTTTATATATTAAGCAAAATATTAATAATTTTTTTGTAGTAAAAATAAATTTATAATATAAAGTTTAGTTTGATTTAAAATATTATTATTATTAGAATTTATTATTTATTTATTAAAAATATTAATTTTTAAAAATAGTATAAATGCGTATATAATAAGATTAGAAAAAAATATTTTTACAATATATTTTTTTAAAGGGAGAAATAGGGTAAGTTGGAGATGAAAGAAATTTAGAGGGGAGTTTATCCCTCCAAATTTAGAGGGAGGGTTGGAGTTACTCTTTTCTCTTTTTGACACCACACATATATTGATACGCGGCTTTGATTTTTATTCTTTTTATTTTATCCTACCGTGTCTAAAAAACCAATTAATTTGAGACCGAAACCAAAACTCCTAAACCTGAAATTTTGGAATCTCAAAAGTGCAAAAGAACTTCTATAGAAACCCAAAAAAAAAAAACAAAAAACTTATCAAA
>JAJIYU010017304.1:0-11757 GCA_030144865.1 Tinospora cordifolia | reverse complement strand
ATATCATGCATTTTCGTCTCTAATCCGCTCTTTAATTTATATCCTCTTGTTAGTCTTGTTATGATCTCTTCCCTTGTTTCAGAGCTTTGGCTGAGCTTTTGGAGTGAAGTGCATTACAACTCCCTGTATGCAACTGGAGGTAATGCATTTCGTTTTCATGCATTTGTTTCCTGTTATATCTAACTTATATATATATATATGCCAGTGAACTTAAATTTGCATTATCTTTGCAGATCTTCCTTCGAGGCCACCAAGAAGAAAGCATTGGCTTTTCTGAGTTGTTGTAAGGCCATGCCTTGTATGTAAAAAATACACCCACTTAATCACTTATGTAGTCCTGTCTTTGTAAAAATAGAATCAATCACTTAATGTATCAGATATCCATGTTTAATGTAATTCCAAAAAATCATTCTAATAATTTAATTTCAGTTTTCATGGATTTTCAATTATGGGCATGAGGGCCTTGGCCAAATACAATTATGAATGCTTCGAATCTAACGAAAAACGAGTTCCATGTGTTATGTATACAATCCAAGAGCATTTCAAACATCTTTTATGTTGTCCCAGAAAATATAACAGAAAAAAGAAAGAAAGAGAGAAAGAAAAGAAAAATCCTCTACTTGCTTCCTCTCTTTTCATCTGCCGTACCTTTTTAATTCACACAAGTCTCTGTAGCTGATGTTGAAGTAGCAGTGAAATTAAGCAGCTTTTGACTACTTCTAGGGCAGGTTGCAGAGACGCAGGAAAGAGGAAGCAGGTGAGAAAGCAATCTTGGATCTTTAACTTTTAGCAATCACTTTCTCTTCTTTTGACCTGAGGTGTGAAATGGGACATGTTAATGTATGTGCATAACCATTGCCAAACGGTTGGCAATTTCAATCCTGAGAAATTTGTCAGCAATGACCTTTGAACAGTTCTTAAATCTTTGCAGGCAAAACTGGGTCCCAGATTGAACACCCATTTAAAGCAAAGGCCAAGTCCATGGAGGCCTGCCTGAAACTGGTCAGTCTTCTTCCCCTTGTCCGTTTTGGTGACCTCTTCTAGATGTCTCTCCTCTACCATGTACTACATTTTCTTGTGGTTGAACCATTAGAGCATCGTCACTCATATCTTTTTCAATTGATAATTGTTATTATATTTTGTTTTTTTTCCTAATTTCTTACTGTTTTTAATCGATGATTTGAAGGATTAAGATTAGAATAGTTAGCATGCCGACTTGGGTCGAATTGAATTAATCAGGTGGGGTTGGCATCTTGAATATCGGTTGAGAAAAAAACAAAAAACAAAACAAAAACAAAAATCTGATGTAAATCGCATAGAGTTTCACTTGCATATGATATGATGGGACTTTAAGGGAAATTTTAATTATTCTATTACCTTGAAACATTTTTTTATTCTTTTGATAATTAATCTCTCTTTGTGATCCCAATTCTACAAATTATGGAAATCATACTATTTTTTTCTCCTTTTCTTACATGACCCAATAAGTTTTTACTACATTTTCCCAAAATATTGTTTCCATTTTTTCGTCATCTTCTTTTTGCTTCCATTTTTTGATGATATGAGCATGTGTTTTTCTGACCTTAGTAACACATTTAATAGCTAAGAGACACCATTCAATAATTAAGGAGTAGATCATTTGAGTTAGATCAATCTCAGCTGTACCACACTTTCCTATCCAATCACCTACTGGGTGCCCATGATAAATCAAATCTACATTTATAGCTACTTAAAAGTACATTTGAAAAAAAAAAAAAAAAGAAGAAAGAAAAAGAAAAGAAAGAAGAAGTTTTGTTAGGACTTTTAGATATTTCCAAGGGTGGGAGGAGGAGTTAGGACAAGGGGGCATGTGAGAGGAAGTTGCAGTTGAAATTAAATGAAGAAAATTCCAATGACTTGTATAAGTCATTCGTCAAAATCCTTTTAATGAGCAGGGTATTTGGGAATTTTTCTTTCCAAGCAAAGAACATCAAGAAACTATTTTTGAAATAAGCAAAGCTATGATTGAGAATAATATGAAGAAAACAAACCACCTCGCCACTTTCAATCCTTTAGAAATTTTTGCAAGACTTTTTGCGTAGTTGGTCGATATGCCGCGTTCTAGTTATTAACGAGGTCCATTTTACTTTCACGGGGTACGTCAATTTCTAATAATTGCCTCCACAAATGACCCAAAAATATTAAATTATATATGGAGATAAAGCTATTCTAATTTCTAGAAACAATGCATTTAATTGTGACCAAACTTTATCTTAATTAATTATTTATTTATTTTTGAAATAAATGTTTGATTTCAGTATTACCCAAGAACCGCTTTTTTTAATGGTTACACGAGCTTAATATTTGAATTTATTTAATTAAAATGAACAGTGAAAGTTATATCTAGTCGTCATTTGTTTTGAATTTATCTTGTAACTGTTGAGATTTATGTAGTAGAACGTGCACAAATTTGTACTCATAGATGTAAATAACGCAAGCAGAAGAATGCTCAAAGACTTATCTGGCTTGTGAAGATTTGACTACTGAACGGAAGATAAAGATTTTATTAATTTGAGATATATATCAATTACAATTCAATGTCTCTATTCCTTTTTTTTTTTTTAAATAATTTTTACCTTTTTATTTTATTATATATATATATAGAGAGAATCTTGCGCTTAATATCAAACGATAATGACAACGAAAAGAAAATAAATATGTAATGGGAAATGTGGAAAAATGACGCTCTGTTTGGGAGCATGGAGAAACTCTGTTACAAGCTAGATTCTGCAAATGCGGTGTTCATTCATCAGCCTTTTTTTTGAGAAATAGACCTTTATCTTTTGTATTTGTCGGTGTTATTACGGGCAAAAAAGCGCTCTCGGCTAAAAATGCAATTTGCTTTCGAAAGGGCGTTATATTACCAGTTTTAGGAATTGAACTCTTCCTTTATTCAAACAATAAATAGTTTCCAATGGCTTAATTTAAAAAAAAAAAAAAAGATAAAAGCAATATATTATATTCGTTCGACAACTATGACTTCTTTTTTTTTTTTTTTTTTAAAGGAGAGGATAGAAATTTAAAGTAAGAGTGTTTTTAAAAAATTATAATTGAGGTTTAGGTAGTACATTGTAGTGTTACAAAAATTGACACATAAAAAAACTGATAGATAATTATTATTTGAGTCTCCAATAATATTTTATAAGATTCATTTTAATATATCTTTTAAACATCTATGATGTATATAAAAACTTGTCATTTATAAAAGTGGTGTACAAAACCTGTTTCAGTGAGTACTTTTACAAGCTTAATCAATCAATGTATTATGCAGTAATAATATTCAAACAATAAATCAAATAATCACACGAACAATTTAACATAGTTTAGTAAATCAATGCCTACTCTACAATAGAGAAATCAATTGTACAAAGAATACTATAATAAATAACAAAGTTATTTTTCAAGCATTTACTTTTTGTCACACATTCTGTCACCCGTAATTATTCAATATATAACTCAATACTTGCCCTCTTTGTCACACTTAAATTTAATTAATGTAAGCCTTTCTTATAATAAATATCAAACAAACTTATAATATAACCCAAATAGTAAAATTAAGAATCTAGTAAATTAGAAACATATTAAAACTGAACACACTTCTTGTTTTCTATTCTAATCTTACTAAAATTACACATTTTATTAGAGTTCAAGCCAAAATTTTAACAAGTTACACCTTGATGAGAACTTTTTCAAGCAATCAATCTTTTGTCTTTGTTGTTACATGTTAACTAATGACCATTCGAACTGTAATCTAATGCCTCTAAAATACAAGCAATTAACTGATCTTTAGAATAACGTAAACAAACATTCAGTTAATTTTAGCAACCATGTGCAAAGAAATAAATCTTTGCTGCCACTCCACCCTAAAGAGAACATTCAACGCTACTTTAAGTAATAAAAGTCTTGATCACACCTGACTCTGATACTAAATTTTTGAGCGTTAAGATCCTAATCGATCAATCTATTACACGACAAAGATATTCAAATAATAAATCAAGCAATCACATGAATGACATGGTTTAATCAATCAATACCTAATCTTATAGGCGGAGAAATCAATTATACAAAGAAGATTAAGATATAGAAGGAAGCCATACATTCACTTCTTGTTGTACATTTTGTTATTTATAATCTCTTAGCATATAGTTTAGTACTTGCCTAATCTTTCATACGTCAATTTAATCTAGTAAATCCTTATTCATAATTAATATTGAATAAACATTTAACACAACTCAAATACTGAAATTAGAAATTTAATACAATTAGAAAGTCTAAAATTGAAAATAGAATAAAAATTAATGCACTTTTTATTTTAGTTTCAAACCAAAACTCTTTTGATATACCCATTTGTACTAAACAAAATTTATGTGTTTTAGTTTTAGAAGTTGTCATAAAAATGGTGCTAGAATCTATTCAGTAAGTTTCTTTATAATCCTCTTAATTAAGAAGAATTTAGTGTCTTTTCATATACTTTTTGAAGAAATACTTCCCATATTTGACATTTTGAAGTAAGAGAAAGATTGTCATTTGTTTCATAACTTTTAAGTAGTAATCATATTGTAGTAACCTTCAACATTCAAGAGAGAACAGGTTGGTTTTATTCCAAAGGAAAGGTAATAAATGAGATATGCCCATTTAAATCCCCTTAAGATAATGCTAACTATATGTACTTTTATTATTATTATTATTATTATTATTATTATTATTATTATTATTATTTATAATGGTAGAGTATTGGGTGGTTCCTTAGAGAGAACAATCCAATCCTTTTTAATTTGATGTTTTATTTAAATTTTAAAGAACAAAAATGCAGCAATTTCATTTTCTTTTAATTTTTTTTTTAAGATTTGACATTCTCATCCTTATGTATTTAGAGTGATCTAATTTATAAATGTTATTAGTACCACTCAATACACGGAAATCCTGCAAAAAGAGTCGGTCTTCAATTAGTTATTTGTACTATTTATAAAGTTAAAATTTCTTATTCACTTAGATTTTTTAAATTATTCCCTACTTTGCAATCCATGCAAAATAGTATAAAAATTATATGAACAATTATGAATACATAGGCAATGAAGTACCTTAAGATTTTTATTTCTAATGTTAATCACTTAGAAAATAAGAATTATTTCTGAGAAATTTCCTTTTGCTATTTGATTTTCAGACCCCTTTTACTTTTTATTTTTATTTTTTTTGTAACTTTAGGCCAACAGCTCTTTCTAGCATTTTTATTTAGTTATTTATTTCTTTTTTGCTTATTTGGCTGTAGCTCTCTTTTATTCATGGGTAAGGCATGGAGCCTTGTAAATTAATAATATTAATAATGGAACTTTTTAGGTAGAGAGAGCATGAGATGTATGATGTGATAAGTAAGACAACAGTACTTTTTTTTTTTCCTTGTGATGGGTATGGAGATCGAGATGGATCATCTTTTCACGCGTCTAGCAGTAGGGTTAGGGTTGGAGGTAGCTGAGGACAATATACTATTATTAATATACTCCTATATATATATATATATATATATAAACAAGTCAACTAATTAGTATTATAAACTGATGTGACAATTGATTTTAAGTGATGTAGCTCTAAGAAGATATAAGGTGGATCATAATAAGAATATAAAGATGAAAATGATGAAAATAATAGAATTTTAAGATGAAGGAATATGAAGGGGAAGGTAAAAATGTAATCAAATTCAATATCTTATTTATAAAAAAAAAAATCTTTTACTAGCATAGAAGTGTTAGTTAATAATGTTGGAAATTTATGGTTGTTAAATTAATATTGGTTTGATATAGATGTAAAGGCTCTCAAATTGTTAGAGATAGACTATCTCTGGGATTGTTAGAGACAGGCACTGCTTCTCATTCAGTGTATTGAGTTTATCCTTTCGGATCAATACAAGTCTTTCTTTCTTTCTTTCTTTCTTTTTTTTTTTTTTTTTTTTTTTTTTGTGAACTTTTTAATCTATATGGTATCAGAGCACTACAACTCGTGAGTGTTGGATTCATTTGCTTATCATAGAAATGAAGCTCGATCATTTGGTTTAAGCTTACTTGTTACATTTTGGGGTATTTAACATTCAACATTGTATCTATTTTGACTACAACAACATAAGATAAATTACTTATTTAGAACCACTTTTGTTCTATAATTGCAAGATTAAACAACTTATCGAAAATATTAAAGATTAATTATTATCCAATCCAACCATTTATCTTCTCATTCTTTAAAAATAATCCAATTCTATTCTTCGGATCAAACATACACTTTCTCATAAAATTTCGATTAAGGTTTACAATAAGAAATTCTCTTATGGAATCAATACTAATGGCTAAGATCAAAAGAAATAAAGTACAAAAGTTTCTTCAAATTGGATTTAATCCAATAAAGTTTTTGTCTCCATATGATGAACAAGTTAATTTTTATACCTTTATTGGGAGTAATAGGATTAGTTGTTGATGGTATGGCTGCTTTCTTCTGTAATTGAATCATTACTAACATTGAAAATAGGTTGTGAAACATCTACACAAATCTAGCAAAATCTTTATCTGCAATTTGAGCTAAAATTTTGTAGTTCAAAGATCAACTTCAAAACAAAAAGAGAGGTTCCGTAGCCATTGCTAAGTATCTCTTATAGATTAAAATTTGTCTTGACTTGTTAGCTTCACTTGGCCACATTCCTTCCACTAAATACCATATTGATGCAATCTTTGATGGATTGCATAATGATTATAATTTGTTTGTGGTATTTGTCTTTCTAGAATTAATTAATATGTTATTCTTGAGATTAATGATAAACGTTCATCCCATAGTAGTGTACCAAGTAGAGATGCTTATACTAATTTCAGAGTCATGACCCCTTTTTTCCCATGACTTAAAACTTTTCAAGGTGGATCATTTAATCCGTGACACCACCCTTTCCCTATTTATCTTCTATGCCGATTTACCAAATCTAAAACTGCTTATTTAAGAAAACTCTTTTATTTGATTTGAAAACCTTTTATGTAATAGAATAATGGCGTTTGAAAATGCTTTTCATGGTGTACCCTCATGAGGTGTCTAATATCTTGAAGAAGGAGATGTCACTTTTGTTCTTAATCTTTTCTGACGTCATGGCCACATTTATGTCAAGGAAGGAAAACATGAATAATAGTTAGAGAGTTGATTTAAAATTTAAATGAGTTCCAAAACATACCTCCTCAAGGCTATCATAAGTTTACTTGGAAACAATGTCGGCCCAAGTTTATCAATTTCATGTCCTTTATATCAGTGAAAACAGTAATCCATAACTAAAATGGCACATTTTCAACATAGAATTGAACTTGGCTAAAAACATGGAAACATTAAAAGAAGATAAGCAAAAGGTTAATATGAGGGGTGCCCCAACCCAATCACTATGCACCTAAATCCGAAAAGAAATAGAAAAGGAATAAGCTCTACTAGCCTAGCGAGTCATACAATTATAATATCTAATCATTCGAACATATACACATAGCAATCAAGTACACATTATAACATATTAGGTATTTCAAATAGTTACTTATTTATAGTCACTCACTAACATCATCATGAGGTTTTTCCCACCCTAGGCAAGTGGCCATGCTACTGTGGAATAGTTGTGATGGAACTGAAGATCGAGTGAGACCTCACTCCTAAGGTTGTGTCATGATAAAAAATTGACCTCAAGGGTGTTACGTCCAAGAGTTCAAACATAAGAAAATATCGAGGAGATTCCTTTCAGTCTTAACATGAACTTAAACAATTGAAGTGTTTTAAAAAGCCTAATGGCTTATAAGTAATTTGCGTATATTATGTTTTTGACTTTGATAATGTTTGAAATGTATTGTATATGATCCACTGGGCTCTTGAGCTCACCCCACTAATCTATTTTTTAGGTGATCATGAAAGATACTTGTTCACGGACAAGTAAATGGAGACCATTGGAGTAATTTGATGCAATCCATTGTTGAGGTTGCATAGAAGTAGAAATTTTCCATTTGTTTGTAGTTGTAGGGCATGAGACCCATATTTAATTTATGTTTGGTTGGTTTATTCATTGACTTCGGCCATGGGGCCAAGTGTTGGCTTAACGGCTCTTTTGAACTCATGCCATGGGGCTAGAGTACTTTATTTCTTTATGAGTTTAATCATATTATTTTTAGTTGACATGCCATCCCTATGTTAAATCATGCATGATATTACTCTTTATGTTTTCGCACTCTGATATTTTATTGAAATTGTTGTGAGAAAGAAGGAATTAAAGTGATGTCCTGGTCTTCGGATAGTGAAAGCGAGAGTGGCCACATGATTTTGTCTCATGACGAGAGACGAAAACGCCTAGTTAATGACTATCGTGGTAGGATTCGGGGGCTAAGGTGTTACAATTATATACCTTGTTGCAGAAATTTGCTAGGTATTTATAAAGGTTTAGTGATTCTTTACAGTGGTTGATGAGAGTAGTTGATGCCTTGATAGGTACTTTGTAAAATATGGTAAGTGTTAACCTTGTGTCGATCATCATAGAGTAATTAGGGAGCTTGAAATCAAGCATACTCCCCCATAAAACATGTTAGTGGTTATGTCTTTTCTTGTATGCTCTAAAGTCCTCATCTTTGCAAGCATTCTAAATTGGTGACATTTTGTTGGGAGAATGATATTTTCTAGTATGAGGGTCCAACCCTTCCCTCTCGCCCTCAGGGGGTCAATGGTCGCTACATTTAGAAAACATGATCGTTTGCTTTTGCCTTGTTATTTGCAATCCAAAATAGTCATAGTTAGATTTATGTGGTTGCTTGGGAGGTATTGAGCTAGTATATAATGCTAACATGTGGCTTTCCATTGATGACATGGTACTAGCTAGGCACATTGTTCAATAAGCACTGAAAGAAGATATTGAAGCTCATGGAATCATTTATCCATTTTCTTTTCCTTATATTATGAACAAAATGGATTAGCTTAAAAGAGAAGACTCAAAACTATAGTTGAACTAGATCTTTCCTTGCTTGCACATGTTAAAAAACCTTTAAAATTTTGGGATGAAGAGCATGGAAATGTGCTCTATATTTATAATAAATTGTTAAATCCTACTCTCAACAATAAATCTGCATTTGAGGTGTTATTTAATGCATCACCTAATTATTCCAAGCTAAGAATTTTGGTTTGGCATGTTATCTTAAGCTTAGGCTCTACAGTAGTTATAAACTTAATTTTAGGTTTCTATGTTGTACCTTAATTAGATATAGTTTGAATCATAAAAGATATAACTGCCTATTTTCTATCGACTGAACTTTTATTTCAAGGTGTGTTTTATTTAATGAGTCTAACTTTCTTTTTACTTCCTTGTTTCTTCTTTTGTTAATCAAACTATTGTTCATAATTTTTCCTCATTACCTTTAATTTACTGATATTCCTTCAATTACATTATCTTCCAATCTTAGTTTGTTAATTGCACCAAGTTACTTTGCTTTTTTGCCTTGCACTTTTATTCTTCTTCACTACAAGAAATTGATGATATAACGTGTATTCAACAACGTACATCAACGACTATTGTAATAGAAGGCATACGACAACGTTCATAAATTGTTTGTTGTAAAATTGCTTAGCTAAAATGCGTACAATAACATTCACATTGGGAATGTTGTTGAAAAGGCTATTACAATGAGCACTCGAATCTTGTTCTATGCAATTACAACAGTCGTAGTTGCATGTTGTCGAATAACTCCTTTTACAACGTTTATTAGTAAACTGTTGTTAAAAGGACATAAGGTATTACAACAATCATTCACGAATGTTGTCTATAATTGTCTATAACAACGATTTATCTTATTATTGTAAAAGAATGATATAAATAAAAATAAAATTAATTTATCCAAAAAATTATATTTAATAAATTAATAATATAAGTTAAAATTAATTCTATGAGTAAAATAATAAATAAGAAGAAAAAGATTAAAAAACTAAAATATGCTATTTTAGTATAAAATTAATACTTTTGATAAAATATATTACTTAATCTTCTAATTGATAAAATAATTAAATTATTTCTTAAATTATTTTATTTTATTTACTAAATTATTTTGTTGAATAATTTATTTTATTTTAGTTGGATAGTTTATTTTTATTTTTCTTGAAATTTTATTGTATTATTAAATTTATTTTAGAAATGTATTATTCGTTTGTTATACCACATTTTATTCACATGTTATCCCCACATTATTTATATGTTATACCGCATTTTATTTGTTTTACAACATTATTCAGACATTAGTCTGTAACACCCCGCCTCCCAAGTCTCATCTTCCATGTCATCTGATGGTTCAATTCTCTTTGATCAAAAATTTTGGGACGCCCGGGAGACAGACCCGTGCTACATTTTCTTCTTCTTGGATCCAAATCTATTAGGGTTCCTGTGTACATTAGTCTATGTACAAAATGACATCATGGTAAATAACATTCTTCATTTATTCATTCGAAAATTTCGAGTACAATAATCCATTACAGCGAAAAATTTACTCAAAGTTGAAATACATGATTTAGCTTGGGCCGATGCGCCCTACATTGAAATAAGTAAAAACTTTCAATAGATAAATCTCCTCGTAAGCTGATTAATTCCCTGAGATGTGAAAAATAGGGGGGTGAGCTAAAAAGCTCAGTGAATCATTCCATTTATTTAATCCATTATTTTAACCAAACGACGCAAGCATATCAAACACTTTCAGAGATTAATTCGATTCAACCAATATGTTAATTCAGTTGTAATTTAGACCGAACGAAAATAACCTCTGTGCTCCAGATCTAGGGAGAGTGAAAAATTCTGAAACTCAAACCATCTCTAGTGGGATCATTCTTCAAACCCTTTCCATTCTGGTGTCAGTATTGACAGCCAGTTCCAATTCTACAAAAATACAGAAAGTCCCCCGTACCGGTACGGGGTTGAAATCTTATTTAATCTTATTTTTGTGTGCAAGAGCATAGTAAATAAATATTTCAACAGTAAATAAACATACCAACAGTATAACATCATAAATCAACAGAAGCACAAATTTTCGATTTCTGATATAGAAGATCGTACGAGACGCAACTACAGAGCATACTCTCTCAAACAGGAAAAACGACTTTCGATTTCTGATCTAGAAGATCGTACAAGACGCAATTACAGAGCATACTCTCTTGGTCATGAGCAACGTGATAATTGAATGACACAAATGCAAAGAATAAAATCAAACTAACAAATAAGCAAGCATTATCTAAATCAAAATAATAAATTAAAAGAAAGGAAAGAAACTCACATCGAGATCGCTGCCTAAATTCTTTATAACACTTCGTTGCTACTACTTCGCGAACTGTTTAGAATAGCTCAAGCAAAGAAGAACTAGAACTAAGGTTGCCAAAAAGGAGGCAAAGAGAGAGAGCAAGAGAAATTTTCAACTCTTGTCTTTAGGATGAATGAAATAGATGGAGTAGGGCATATAGGGCCCTCTTTCAAATAGTGTTTCTATCTTTCCAATGTGGGACTATTATTTCCTTAACATCTCACCAAATGAGATATTTCATTCATGAATGCATTTTCTTTACACATATACTTCTTTATGTATATTACTATCATACTAAACAAAATATTATTTTCATGAGTGCATCTAATTAATACGTTATACACATATATTTCTATATTAATATCATACTAAAAATATTATTTTCTTATTCAAATAGAGAAGC
>JAJIYU010017303.1:0-11774 GCA_030144865.1 Tinospora cordifolia | reverse complement strand
TACTGCACCCAATCCGCTAAGGGATGCATCAGTGCACAAAGTATACCTCACACCAGGGATAGGTGTGATGAGTACCGGTGCTGTAGTCAACCTCTGCTTAAGCTCCTGAAAAGACTGCTTACACTGTTCGCTCCAAATGAATTTCTCGTCCTTTCTAGTTAGCTTAGTCATTAGACCCGCTAATTTTGAGAAATCTTTAATAAACCTGCAGTAGTATCTAGTTAACCCAAGAAAACTCCTGATCTTTGTCACTGTAGTGGGTTGCTGCCAATCGGATACTGTTCGCACCTTCTCCGGGTCTACTGCTATTCCTTGTGCGGAGACCACATGGCCAAGAAACTTGACCTGCTTCATACAGAAATCACATTTGCTAAACTTGGCATATAATTTATTCTGCCTCAGTGTTTCCATAACAATTCGTAAGTGTTGTATGTGCTCAGTCTCTGATCGGGAATATACCAGAATGTCATCAACAAATACTATGACAAACTGGTCAAGAAAATGACTAAAAATTCTGTTCATCAGGTCCATGAACACGACTGGAGCATTAGTCAAACCAAATGGCATGACCGTGAACTCATAGTGGCCATACCGCGTCCTGAAGGCTGTCTTATGTATATTAGACTCCCGGATCCTCAACTGATGATAACCTGACCTCAGATCTATCTTGGAGAAGTATTGTACTCCACTGAGTTGATCAAAGAGGTCATATATCCGTGGTAAAGGGTATCTGTTCTTAATTGTAACACTGTTCAGCTTCCGGTAGTCTATGCATAGCCTCATGGAATCGTCTTTCTTCCTTACAAATAGGACTAGAGCTCCCCATGGCGACTCACTCTGTCTGATGAATCCCTTTGCCATGAGCTCTTCCAACTGCGTCTTCAACTCAACCAACTCCACAGGTGCCATCCTATAGGGTGGAATGGCAATGGGATTAGTGCCGAGATGCAATTCAATCTTAAACTCTACCTGTCTGTGAGGTGGAAGTCCAGGTAGATCCTCTAGGAATATATCTAGGTAATCTTGTATCACAGGAATACTGTGAATATCTGTGGTCCCCTCTGCATCCTCATCCACTAGCTGCCTGAAGTCTTCATTCTGCTGAATGGCATACAACAAAGCAAGTGTAGGACTCCTAGGCAGTCTCCGCATATCCCCATCAATCCTTAATGTCTCTCCTGATGGCAACTGTATAGTGACTCTCCTCTTCTGGCAATCAATCTGTGCCTGATATTGGGTCAACCAGTCCATTCCCAATATCACGTCATAGCCACTAAAATGAAGTAAGCAGAGTTCAGAGGGAATCAGCTGGTCTCCAAATCTGAACTCAACTTCACAATAGTTTCCTGAGCTCACTGTCTCGCCTATCGGTGTGGCAACATCCAATGGTACTGCCAATGGGCTCATGACTAATCTCAATCTACTCACCAAATCCTCTGAAATAAAGGACCGTGTGGCACCAGAATCAAACAAGACATGCACAGCAACAACAAACAACAAAAATGTACCATTAACTGCAGGAGTCGGGACTGTCTCGACCTCTGCTACATACAGTCTGGCCTGCTCTCTCTGTTTCGTCTGGGACCGTGTCTGCCTCTGCAGCGGTCAACTACTCTATCCCTGCCCTAACTGTTGTTGTACTGGTGCTGGAGCTTTGGTAGGGCAATCTCTAATCATATGTCCTTGCTAGCCACACAAGAAGCACAATCCTAACTTCTTGGCCTGCTCCCTCTGCTCAGTGTTAATCTGATCTGATCCGGTCTGCTGCTGCTGTCCTGAAGTCTGGGCCTGACCACTAGCAGTAGGTGCTCTAGGTGGTCGTCGTCAGTTTTTCCTCTGCTGTAGGGCTCCAGATGTCTGACCTGAATACGGTCTCTTCTGTCCCCTCTTGAGCGACTGCCCAAACTCTATGTCTCTCTCTACATGCTGGGCCCTCACAACTGCTTCTCTGAAAGTAGTCAGTCTCAGAGGCGTAATCATTCTCCTGATCTCCATCCTCAAACCCTCTATGAACTTTTCCGTCTTCAGTAACTCATCTACCACCATCTCTGGGCAAAATCTCGACAGCTCTGTGAACCTATGCTCATACTCTGTCACAGTCAATGGCCTCTGCGTCAGTCTGATAAAATCTGATCGCATCTGGGACCTTCGTGCTGACGAGAAGAAAGTATCATATAATAGTGTCTGGAACTCATCCCATGTCATCACTGTCTCATCTATGGTTGGATCTGCCACTATCATCTTCCACCAATGGTAGGCTAGTCCCACCATCTGATGTACTTCCAAAGCTATTCTCCTTGGTCTAGTCACTCCTAGCAGCGTCAGATGCTTATCCATCTCTATGAACCATCTATCTGCTGCAACAGGATCTGCCTGTCCCTCAAACTAGCTAGAACGTAGCTTCTGAAACTCTATAGCTAGGTCCTTCTCCTCTTTATCATAATCGGCAGACTTGCTAGCCGTCTATGCTGGACTCTCAAGGAGTACTGTCACTGGAATCGCTGCCTCATCAGGTACAGAGGCTGGCGTAGATGTCTGTGTAGGTACTGGAGGTCGTATGGGAGGCTGAGAAGACTCTGTCGGGTATCGACTTGTCATGGCCCTGTCCACTGCCCTATCAACCACTCTCTGTATCATATCTGCGAGAGCCTCTGGGGATACTGTAATGGCAGCTGGCGCCACCGCCTCGGTAACACCCTCCCCTATCTGTACTGGCTCCTCTGTAGCCTCTACTCCGGACCTACCCCTGCGGAGTCTGCCTCGTCCTCTAACTCTCGGCATTATCTTCAAGTCAAAAGCACACTTTCAATATCCAACAGTGTAATCATAATATAGCAGAAAATTCAATAATTTAAATGAATATAACTACCTTTCAACTTTAAGCTGGATACCATAACTTGTGGTAATAGCCATTAATTTCAACTTGCCTATACCCTTCGTGTTCATCGTGCTAAAGTGACTCTAAGTTCATGTTTCTATGTTCTCGATATGTTTCAATGGCCTAAGGTTTTATGCTTCTAAGTCGACAGCATTTTATTCAGTTCTGGGTATAGGAATTTGTGTGTCAATACTCAAAATAGTGATATCACATATATCCAAAGCAAACACCCAACAATCAATCAAACAATGCACGCTGGCATAATGGAATCGCTGTTCCATTACGGGCTAGTATATATTTATGCCAAATCCTGGTCTCTAAGGATGATGCAAGACCCACCGTACGCGACTGTCCCATACTAGTAGAATACAGTGCGTGCAAGTTCTTCCAAAGAGTCTGTTCATCGCCCATTACAATTTCGCAAGTGTCTCGCTCCTTAAAGCAGACGCAAGACCCACCATACGCGATCGTCCCATACAAGTAGAATACAGTGCGTACATGTTCTGCCCAAGAATCGATCACTCACCATACATGGTCTGTCATTCTTCGAATCAAGGATTCCTCCATACCCCCAAAGGATACAGGATCCTCCTGAATCGAGTCATGACCAAAACAAGTGTGCGTTTTCACGTTATAAGTCTCTAGCTTATGTCTTAAAAGCTTTTATTGAGATCCACTATCTTCAAGACATCACTCGGTCTTCCCTAAACCTAGGGTTACAAAACTTTGTTTGTTGAATCGAGTCATCACTATTGAGTCAACAATCCGACTCACTCTCACATCTATGTGACGCCCTGGGTCTCAAGTTCCCCCGGATCCTTTCCAAAGTAGCGCAACACTCGCAGGGAGTAAAACTCAGCCTACAAGGCTACTATCCAAAGGAAAGCGCATCACTCGCAGGGAGTACAGCCTCCACCTACAGGGCTACTATCCAATGGAAAATGCATCACTTGTAGGGACTACAGCCTCCACCTACAGGGCTACTATCCAATGGAAATCGCATCTCTCGCAGGGAGTAGAACTCCATCTACAGGGCTACTACCCGTACTCAAATCCATCTGCGAATGGTCACTTGAGCACCTGACCTCATCTAAATCTTTTCTAGACTTCTAGCCACATAGTCACTAGTGAATTTCTTTTATTAACTCTCTTGTCAAAAACAGATCAGATCGAAATCATTTCCAGTGAAAATCAAATCCGGTGAAATTTTCTTTTCGTTTCAATAACATTATCATGAAAACAGTTCCATCTTGCATTACTTGGCCAAGAAAAATCCAGTCATGCCCAGTGTTGTCGAACACTGAGCTCGGATACCAAAAACTCTATCACACCCCGACCCTCGGACCGGACGTCGTGTCTGTCAATCTGAGGCCCAGTCGTCGGGCATCTCGTGGTTCCAAACTCGACGCGTGGTCCGCCGAAGCCCCAGGCGTGCGACAGATGTCATTAGTCTATCTTTCTACCTTTATACACGAGGTTTAATTTATTTCTTTAATTTCAAATAATCATTGTAATCATGCTTCACTAAGCAATTGGTTTCAAATCAAATTCACCGAATGTTCAAAATCATATTTATACTGGAAATCAAGATAATAGTAGCGGAAGCACTTTTCGGATCAAATCTTTCTAAATCATTGTACACTGTATAGCGTACCATAACTAAAAGTCATCAGTTTATCAATCAAGATAAAGCTGTGTTCAAAATGGTAAAAACAATCCTGTATATACATATACAAAAATATGATACATGGCCCTCTAGCCCAAGTTCAAACATCCATCGTAAAAACTGTACAAAACAGAGAGATAGTTAAACAACAAATATCACTCTCTCTCACTATAAGTCCTCCAGTCTCTGGTCTGCATCCTCACTGAGCGCTGGACTCATGAGTACTTGTAAAAAAAAACGGGATGAGCTCGAAAGCCCAGTGGATCTCCCCTACACATGAATAACATTATACAAACGAGCGTACGAAACATGCAAACAGTTTCAATCATTAGGGCATTTCGAACACTTAGTCAATTTATCTGTTTCGCTCTAATATCGGGAATTTACCATCTGATATCAGGAATTAACCGAAAGAGTGAACCACCCTCGGTATCCCAATTGTGGTCCTGAACACAATCAGGCACGACATCTTTATAACAGAGAAGTCTACCTCTGAGACCACGACCCAAGAAAATACTGAAACCAAGGGAAAAATCCTCATGACTTTCCAAATTCGAGGGTCTCATACGGCCGCTCACAGTTTGGCTTAGTTGGGGATACCCATGATGACGTCCTGGGACATCTAGAGAACCTCAACGCGATGTGCCACCAGTGCCCGTCCATCGCCCCGGTACGTGGAGTTCTTAATAAACCTTTAATGTTCTTTAGTTTCACAATCATAGTTTTCATTTTACACAGCATACAGACATGCTTATTCAAATGCTATCCTAAGCAAAGAAAGCAAATAAACATCAAGCTGATCATAATATCCTTGTACTAGAAAGCAAGTAACCGAACATTAGGATATCATGTAAATCAATCCACCCAAGGCATACATTCCTAGCATGATACTAAGTGTAGGAATTTAAACATAGATCATATTCCACATCCTACGTCCGCATAATACTAAAGAGTGAGGAAGAGATAATCAACCCCACCTGTACGTGCTGGAATACCGCTGGGTCGTCGTTCCTCGCACAAACAATCCAAAATCATCAATCTGCATCATTAGATGGTAATGATACATTACTTTGGGCCTTTAATACATATCTAACCTAACCCTAAAGGTTTGTTATCAATTCATGCTTTAAAGTATACCCAAAACACTCCAAAATAACGTTCAAGTTCATTGACCTCGATCAGTACTATGTAGACTACGGTTTACACCAAATGTCTCACCTAATAGTGGGATCTCACCCATGTACACCAAACTTGTGAGTTCCAATCCAGTTTAACACTTAAATCTAGTGTATTGGACACCCAATGATCATTTAAACACATAAACCAACTAAGAAACGATTATTTACATTGTTTACTCATCAAAACCCATTGATCAAGTCTCCAAAAGGGGATTCACTTTCAATGAAATCGATTACTTCATTTCTATCACCAAACAACCATCCTAAATCCATTACTAGTGTCCAAACACACATATAAGGGAATAAACAATGGTTCCTCATGTTTGGCTTGGTTTCCAGCCGCTAAACTCACAATACCAAGTTCATGAACGGATCTTAATCACTTTGATTCACAAGCTATTGACAACTACTCTTAGATGAGCTCAAAACTTAAAGAAAACTCAAAGAAAATCAGAGAGCTCACCTATGAATCGCTCTCCCGTCGCCTCCTCCGAATCCCAAGCAGTTTCAGTGCCAAATGAGAAAATCTGTGCTTGAAATCTATATATAGCTCGTACACGGACTGCGGTCGTCATCAGACGGACCTTGGTCTTCAGACAGATTTCTTTTCATGGACCTCGGTCTTCACTTTATGGACCTTGGTCATCCCTTTATGGACCGCGGTTGGCATTCTACGGACCACGGTCACCAATGTGACCTAGTTTTCTCGTTTTTGCACATTTCTACTGATGACCGCGGTCGGCCTGTAAGGATCGTGGTCCACAGTGTGTTCTGCACTTTTTCACATCACGGACCGCGGTCGGCATCAGACGGATTGCGGTCGGCAGAATGATGCCTTATTTTTTCATGCTCTTTTTCGCACGTTTCTAGCTATTCGAATGTTCTAATAAATTTTATCTTGATTAAATATCATACAATGATAATTAAAAGCAAGTTTCCAACCATTTTTATATTTATTTTGAATTTTCAAAAATTCATGTTGACGTGGACACATTATAAGACCTAGGGTAATTACAATTGAATTTATGCTAAGGCATATGGTATCGAAAAATAGAAAGTCAAGTGTGTGTCGCTTGTAAAGTAACACCAACCCGACCCGCCAATTGGTTAAGTCCTCTATCGAATAATGGTGGTTGTCCAAAACTCAAGGAATGTGGGGGTTGGGGTGTTACATTTTGTGACACAAGTTGGATGTCTAGATGCAAATAAGAGAATACTATGTTTACAGTATTTCCTTATACCCACATATTCAATAAATTGCGAAGGCAAATCATGCAACACTACAGCTTGTGCTACGAAATCATGAAATACTTCAATGTCAAACTTAGATGCACCAAGAGAAATAACACTCTTATCTTGTGAAAGAATCAACTGACTAATGTCATGGTGTTTTTTTCTAACACATGAAATACTGTGTCATTTCAAATTCCATGTACCATATTTGCTATCAGCAAGGTATTCCACATTACAAACTCGCCTTTTGTTTGCCATCAAAACCCAATGGAAGCAACTCAAAATGTCTCCACACATCGGAAGTTTGCCTCCTCTTACACTTTGGGTTAGGTCGGCTACTATTATCTTTGATATTATCTCCAACTTTAGGATCAAAATCCATATCAATGTTGTTGGCTTCAAGCTCAAGTACATAAACGTTGTTGGCATCCATCTATACATAGCAATCAAAATATTTCAAAGTTAGACAAATCTCATATGCTATCAGCCTATTAATTGAATTTAAATTCAATATAACAATCATATCTATTGAAAAAAAAACTTCATGTTAAAAAGCAATCTTATTCCATTAGCTTCTATTCCTATTAAAAAGCAATCTTATTGCATTAGCTTCTAAATTGTTGAAACCTTTAAGCTACTAGAGGGAAAAGAAAAAGAACAAAAGGTTGATCACATTTAAGCCTATTATTTGACATATAACATGTGCAAAAGTTACAGTATGACTGCAGTTAAATTCCAATATTTCCCAAGACGTTCTTGAGAACCATGAAAAAGAGTAACAAAACATAAGTTCTCCTAAAGAAACATTAGCAAACAAGCACTAAGTATATGTTTTATCTCTAAGAAAAGGGAGAATACCTTGCAGTATCACGGAGCTGAACAGTGAGAGCGTGTGCTGTTGTGATGTTAACATTATGCTGGAAATAGAGAGAGATATTTAGGGCGAAATCACGAAGAAGTAGTGAACAGATAGTTCGTGCTTGCTGGTGAACTGACAGATTTACGGCAATGTTGAAAAAACTTGAAGGCGTGATTTTGGAAGGTGAGACTATGAGAGAGTGGGACTGCCAGAGACGTGATTCGTGAAGGTAAGACGATGACTTAGTGAGAGATTTAAGTCAAGTTGAACAACGAAGGTGGAGCATGATTTGTGAAGGTGATATTCTGTGACAATGAGATCATGAGAGAGCGGTGAAGAAGAACTATGGAGGAGAGGTGAAGAAGAAGAATGGTGAAATGGTGAGGTCAGGAGAGACGAACACCTTCAAGCTTCAATGGCGATGAGATCATGAGAGTGAGAGAGATGGAGAGGTGAAGAAGAAGGACAGTGAAGCGGCGAGAGAGAGAGAAAGACACACAAATCTAGTTGAAATTTAGGGCAACTAGGCTAGTTGAACTTTAGGGCATCACATAACCTGATAACCAATAAGAAAATATAGATTAAAAAGAATAATTTTTTTTTTTGTGTTTTTGAAGGACAACTTAAAAAAAATAAAAGATAAAAAAATTATGCTTAGCATATGTTATTTTTAAGGCATGATGAAAGAAATAAAAAATAATATTAAAAAATAATTTTATAATTTTATAATTTTTCTAGATTTGAAAAATTAAATTATTTTTTATAATCTTTATTTGGGCGTAGTATTTTTTTATTAAAAATAAAAAGAGATATAGTATGTATAATTATCTTTCATAAAAACGAATATATTAAATAACTTAGAGCCAAATTTAAAAAATAATTTTTTATAAAATATTAATTACATATAAAATATAAAAGTATTGATTAAAACTTAAATTAAAAATTTTTTATGAATTAAAATTTTTTTTTTAATTTATTACTAAATAGATTAATCTTAGTTAGACTAACTTATATATATATATATATATATCGTATTAAACATGTCAGTTTTTGTTTTAACAGGTTAACCTATTTATGACTCGTATTTAGTCGTGTCTAATCGTGTTCGACCCATTTAGACTCAAACCCATTAACTTCATGTCATGTTCGAGTTGGGTTATCGTGTCGTGTCACAAATTGTCATCCCTAATATACACTGTTGTATAACATTATAAAATATTTACTCGAAAAAATATGTATCATAAGAAATAATTAATTTTTTCTATTACTATACAACAACGCAAAATTTTGACATGTGTCGACGATATAGATTTTTGGTATTTTGAGTTAATACTAAGGGCTTATTTGCACTAATTGACCTTATTGACTATGTTGACCTTGTCGATCATATAGGTTAGTGAGTGTTAGGATTGGTTAGAATTGACTATATTGACAAATCCATAAAGAGATTACAATTGACCAAATCAATCATTTGATTAATCAAAGACCATAAAGTTAGATTTTAGCTAAGTTTCATATAGATATTAAGAAACCATGTTGATTACGCATGATCAAACGTTAGCGGGATGCAACCGGTCACGAGAGGAGCACCGAGAGCTGAGCATCCTTGTGAGTAGTATTTTCTAATTTGTCACTTAAACTTGTTATTTTATTCATAAATAAAATGTTATTACATATTGCAATGCACTTATAATCTTTAAATAGGTTTTTAAATAAAAATGTGCACCAAAGCTCGAGGTCCGATGGTATGAGTTAGCGTATTAGATGTGTTTGAGCTTGAGGACCAAATGTCACTATACCAGGAGGTACATTTTATGCGGGTTCTTAATTGGCCCACTTATTGAGGATCTGAGGCCACCATACATGAGGTATAAGCTAGCGGATCCTTATGATGTTGTAAGAAAATAAGGATAACTATTTGGCAAGCTTGCTCAAGTAAATTTATTATTGCCTTGGAGATTAGTGAGAGCCTTGGCATGTGTATTTATCATTAAAACAATTTTCAAAATGAAAGGTGCACGATTGCATTATGGATTTAAAATTCATTAGCTATGGCATTCATTTTCATAATATTATTTGCTCAAGCATACATAACATTTTTTATGGAATTCCTATTTTAAGTTATAATTTAGACGACATTACTCATTGAGTCGCTATAGACAAATTGACTCACTATTGTGACATTTCAGGTTCTTCTACTACAAACAAAGGGAAGAAGGTGATTATAGCATAGAGCGACATTCTCGAGTTGTTTTGGTAGGTTCTCTATGCAGTTTATTATTTTGAGAGTTAGTATGATGCATAGGAGGTAAGGAAACTGTTGAAATATTTTGACTTAGACACTTTTGCTACTGCTACAATTAGGGGACTGCATACAATTAACTTTTGTTTGACTTACATTTCTACTGCAACTATTTGTTTAGCAATTCTGCATCTGTTGTGATTACTCTGATGATATTGTGTATGGGGTGTGAAAGAGGCTTAATAGTGTTTAGGAGAGTTTGGCTTGTGAGTGGGTTTGTAAGGGCATTGTACTGGTTGGTTCACCCTTCACCCTAAGGAACCTTAGAGTAGTCGTGAAAGTTAGGAAAACCCTAGGAATGACTTACAGTAGCATAGCAAAATTATGGACATAAACTTTCTAACTTTGATTGATAGAAAGAAGAGCTGAGTGAGAGTGGCCATATCATGAGGGGAATTGGACTGTCACTAAGAGTTAGTAAGTTTTTAGACTTAGAATTTGAACCTTATGGATTAGACCATCACTTAGAGACAATCACCTTAACATGCAGTTATCTTTTGTTACAAGCACTTAAAGTTATGGTCTGCTTAACCTTGGAGATGATGGAAGCTTAATGTTTTATGCAAACCATAATGCCTCCTTGATGTGGGAGACCACATAGGATCCCGAAGCTGCTGCCACCACCACTCCTCTGATTCAGCCTGAACAAGACCTTATACAGAGGCTAGAGACTATGATCAGGGCGTTTACTAAGACTACTCACGCACAGACAGCCTTATTGAGAAAGAGATTGGATAGGATCGAGGTTGAGAGACAGAGGGCTGAGCTAGTCGCACCCCCTACACTAGTTGTAACTGAGATCAGAGCAGATGAGATGATTGTAAACCCTGCAGAGGTAGCCCCTATGAGACAGGGAGATGAAGATACTCATGACCGCTTCCTACAGATGTTTTTGAATCTGAGACCCAAGGAGTTCCATGGGAGTCTGAGTTTGGACACAACAGAGAACTGGCTTCTTAATATTAAGAAGAACGCAGAGACGTTGAAGTTGTTTAAGGAGAACAAGGTACTATTTGTTATGCAAATGCTTAAGAATGAGGCCGCAATCTGGTAAAAAGCCACCTGAACTATTGAGGGGCAAATTACTTCATGGGCCTTTTTTTGAGAATTATTCTTGAGTGCTTATGTTATTAAGACGGTAAGGGAACATAAAAAGGTGGAGTTTTTAACCTTGTGATAGGAAGACATGTCAGTGAGGAAGTATACCCACAGATTTCTCTAACTAGAGGCTTATGTGCATGAGCTGGTGGTAACCCAAGGAAAAGAGTAGGATTTTCCATTGAGGATTGAGGACCAATACCAGGTAAGCGACATCGACGTCTAGTGAGACTTCCCTTGAGACTATACAAAGATAAGCGCTACAACTTGAGATAGATGGCAGGGATGAGCCTCCAATGGTCTAGTTGTATAGGGTTCCACTGTGCAAACTTAGCTACAGTCGCAATTACAACCCCAGTGTAAGACCCCAGAATTTTGTCAAATAATTTAAAATAAATAAAATAAGTGAAATAAATTAATTTCAAAGATTTTAAGAAATTTTGGGTGCAAATGGTGGGTTGGTACATGAAAAATAAAATAAATTAGAGATATAGTGAAAATTAAACAAATAAAACCTTAATTTGATAATTAAATAAAAAATTAAGGTTTAGTAAAATAAA
>JAJIYU010017302.1:0-11775 GCA_030144865.1 Tinospora cordifolia | reverse complement strand
TATTCTAAAATATATTTCAGTTTTAGATTTGATCCTTGTTCAGATTTATGCATTCATAATATTCATGCCATGTTTAGTATCATGCTTAGGCTTTATTTCAAAGTATGATGCTTGATTATGGTTGTTTCATGATTTGATTTTCAGATTGTTCATATTCTGAATTTTATTTATCTTAGTTCCATGTTCTGAAATTTATTTAATGATTCAAGAATATAAGATTTAACAAAAGAAGATGGTGAAAATAACCACGTACCATCATAGCAAACATGTGGGTTGCTATGGATGTTCTTTTCATATGATTAGTTCATATGATTTTAAGACCAAAGTACTTGGTTGGTGGGTAAGGTCCCCTAAGTTCCAAAAGTCCAATGAAATTGCCTAAGAAAGGCTATATTTCACTCTATGGAGGTACTTTGTTAAGAACATCAAGGGCTTAAAAACCCTTATGGTTTAAAGTCTCAACTTCAAACAAATGGATGCTTGAAACGCCTAATGTGTGCAAGTGTTTGAAATATGAATGTGTTATTGGTTTGAATTTGAAAAATGGTTGTTTGAAAAAGATCCACTGAGCTTTGTGCTCACCCCTTCCTCTCTTACTCTTTTCAGGAAGTTGATCATGCCACAAATTTTGGTTAAGAAACGTTTTTCTTAATATTTTTGGAAAGTTTCTATGTAGGCATGTTGCCAAGTTTGGCCTTGTTCAATTAAAGTTGGATTATGTATTCTTGATTTGCATTAAGATATGGGATAATGGATAGAGAAAGTCAAGTGGGTGTCACTTGTAAAGTAACATGGACCCAACTTGCCAAATAATTAAGTCCACTGTCAAAAAATGGTGGTTATGTCCAATACTCAAAGAATGTGGGGGTTGGGGTGTTACACACATGTATCAAGCCTAATAGCAAGAGAGCAGGCAACCTAATAGCGGATCCGACCCATGGCAAGGGAGGCCCATTTGTCCAACACAAATGATGTTATAAAACAATGAGGAATTGCAAAATCACACAACATTACCACAGTAATGCAATAGGAATTGGCAATTGTGCTTGGAATTTTTGGTGAATTTTAGCGTAACATGTTACCGTGGTTTTGTACTATGGTAATGCGATTAAGTGATGCTTTTAGGGTTATTGTAAGTTGTGACATTGGTATTTTAAGAGAGCACTATAAACATATCATTGTATTAGGGTTTTTTATTATTTTATTGTTGGTTCTTATTGTTGTTGACAGCTAGAGCAGAAGTAGAAAAGAAAAGTAGAGATGAATACGAAGAACGAGATCATAGTTAGAGTGTGATCTTCTATTCATTGAAACCTTTGTTTGGTGATCTCTACATGGTATACGACTAAGTATTTTTATTTCTAGGATGTAATTTTGATTGTAGGAACTTTTGATTTTTTTACTTTGACTAATCTATTCTAAGGTATTGTTTTATACTTTGTTAATGACTACTTTTTATTTACTGGGCACAAATAAATTGATTTCATATTATTAAACTAACTCAAGAGAGAGGTTTAACAATTAGATAATCAATGTATAGACCTAGAAGGGTCAATTGACTGAGCGGTTGTTGATTCCATAGGAGGTTGCACGTGATTACTGTGTTTATTGCATTGGTTTGTTAACTGTATGCCTCGAGAGGTGATATTAGGGAAGAGACTAATAGTTGTTAAGGCACTTCGAGAAAGGGTTTTAATGATTAGTGCCATAACGTACAGAAACAAGAACTAGATTGATTGCAATGAGGATTAAAGGGGAATAATAATATTTTACTATCCTAGAATCCTAATTGATATAGTTTTCATACCAACAATTGTTTGTTACTAGTTTGATTCTCATTTAAAGCATTCAAACTTTGATCTTGATCTGGAGCCTTAATAAAATTAACACTTAAATTAGATTAGGATTTGAGATTATTAGACCTAAACTATACCCTAAGGACGATATCTAGTTATTTACTATGTATTACTATTGCGATCCTATACACTTGCAATGATCTCAATCGTGGGCCATGAGGGGGTTGCAAGGTGTTACATGTTACTACTATGATTTGTAACTAAAGAAGGATTAGTAAAGATTATAACCATGTACCAGAGTTGTGGTGGATTTCATCATGAGTGTTCCAACTTGAACTCGACTTGCCAGTTATTTTGATTTTGTGAATTGGAACTGAGCATTTGTATTAACCCCACTTTTTGAATTCTGAACTAGGTGTCCAAATTGACCCCACTTCACTAATGATGGGTTTGAGCGTTCGTATTTGACCTCCCTCCCCAGATCTGGAACACTGAGTCGTATTTCTTTTGGTCGTAACATCGACTCATAACAAGTAACTATTTCAATTACCTAATCTATGAGAGTGTTTGACATGTATATTTTATTTGATTGAAATAATGATTTGGATATTTGGGATGATTCACTTGGCTCTTAAGCTCACCCCTCTTTTCTAACATTTTAGGAAATTAGTGATTAGAAGTTGCATAACTTGTGGAAGCTTTACTTAGTCAATTTTACTCAAAATTTATTTTTGTTAAGTTTTGTCAGTCGGACATGTTGGCGTAGTTTTCCTTGTTAGTTTTAAAGTAATTTTCGTTGTAATAAACTCTAGGGTTTTTATACCTCTGGAATATTGAAGTTTTTTTCAAATAAATGATATTGATTTATTTCACCTAAAGGTTTCAATGTGTTATTATGAAATCTATGTAATTAAACATGACACAGAATGTCTCATAGAGTTGGGATAGTGAAAATATAGAAAGAAAAAAGAGATATAGTAACTCTCTCACCTCTGAGGTGGTCATGAACGATGCTCGCAATAATGTGTCGATTTATTGACCGCAAGAATAGCATGGTAATTGTACCCTCCGAACTAGATTATTGGGCCACATGGGGAAGGTGGAGTGTTGTAGATAGGCTAAAAATTGGAGTAAAGTCGTAACAAGTTATAGGATGTCTCTTTAAATTAAAAGGGGAATTCATCCATTGTTTTTTCTTTTCCATTTACTTGTATCTCTTTAAGTTCATCTATTTTCTCCTTATTTTCTTTGGAATAAACATAACAGTTTTTTCTTCTGTAGTATCTCGACGTGACATGAGAGTAAAAGAGGTTAAAGAATCATTTTTCTTTTTATAAGGGCTAAAATCACTTATTTTGGCTTTTTGACCCCATATTGTAGGGTGGATCTTGAAAAATATGAAAGATTTCCCACCAACTCGAACCCAGAGCTAGCTAGTTCTCCCCAAAATGCATAGTAGTTGACTAAACATCTAGGGGTAAAACACTATTTTGTGTGGGTCACAAAAGCAGTACCAAACGAGGCAAACTTTGAATACTATATATAACCCCAAAGGGTAAAGGTTGGCTAGTGAGACAATGGGGTATAAGCTTCATCATTGAGAGGGAACAACTTGGATCACTTGCCAAGGCCCCTAAATGGCCACTTAATTAAAGGAGGCAGGGGTTCAAAGATAGCCATGAAGTTTGCCTAAAAGCAGCCACCCTTGAAAGAGTGCGTAATAGCTCACTAACTGAGCGCTTTTGTGCTGAAGATAAACGGGGCTAAGCAATCTGCCAAAGCTATAGGATGTAAAAATGCATCGGTAGGGGCGCCTGACAGGAAGCATTCGAGCGAGTGGGTGTAGATGAAGTAGAAGCGAAACTGTTGGCTTGAGTAAGGCAAACATTGATGAGAAGCTAATGCGCCAAGAACCTAAGGTTTCCCCTACAGGGATCGTCAACTTCTTTTTCATGTTCCCTTCACTTCTTTGGTGGTTCTTCTACCTTTCTTACTAATTGATATCTAGTTCCCATAGTGGGAATTTGAAATGTTCCTCTTTCTTCACATTTGATGTTTTCTAATGTTTTCCATATCCCTAAGAAAAATAAAAAAAAAATCGTGTTTTGCTTGCTAAAGAATTAGACTGTTTTTGTGTTTTTGATAAATAGTCAGCTGAGCCTATCATTGCGACCCCCTCTATGAGGAGGCACCCCTTCTCTTGAAGTTGCGGGGCTATTTTGTCGAGTTCCTTAGAGAGAGTTGTCTCACACCCCTAGGCATTCTCTTCCTACCCACCTTTGTCAAACTTTTGTTAACGATTCACTGAACTTGGTTAGGATTCTACCTTTAAAATTTGGTTAGGATTCTACCTTTGCCTCATACTTGGTCTAACTGAGATTTTTTCTTTTATATGCTCGAGGATACACTCTTTTAGGCTTCACCCCTATTTTTTGGGTCCTCACCTTTGTTCTTCAACTGAGTTGAAAGAAGCTATGCAAGGCGAGAAAGCAAGTTCGAAGCGTAGACACAAAAAGAAGGATCAAGAGAGGGATTGAATGAGGATGCTGAGATGTGAGAGAGAGAGAGATAAACAGAGTGAATGTGTGTGTGTGAAGTCCTGCTTCTATAGCGGAAGTCAAAACTCTCTTTGGGTTTTTGTAGGTGTCATTAGTAGAGTGTCAGTAGCATTCCCTATTGCTATCATCAATAGCATCCCCATCAGTAGTAGCTCTATACCCGACCCTCACTATCTGAATTAGGTCTGCTTTCTAAAATATTTTCTTTCTTCATTTCCACTTGCATCTGATGCAATTTTGAATTTAAGTAGTGAGTGAAGTGGAAGGGGCTGCAAGAATCAATGCAATAGCGAGGTTGAGTAGTGGCAAGGGGCGATAGCGAAGGCGTGGTTCATCCTCTTAAGACATATCTGTTTTTTTCCTGTCTTTGGTAATTTTTTTATTTGGTTTCTGATTGTATTTGTCTGATCAAACACATCTCTTTTTTTATTAGTGAGTAAGTTTTCCAATCTATGGATCTAATTCGAATGGAAGAGTCCTCTTGCTTTAGTTGTCAGGTTAGAAGCAGTTGGTTTCAATCTTTGCCTTCATGCTTGTGGTCGTCAAGACTCGATCTTTCTCACCATTCAATCATTTCAATTCACCTAATGAGTCCTATCGTATGGTCTTTTCCCAACAGTCTCATGGATGCGTGGAAAAATTGGCTATTACTATCCCCCAGGTTGAGCCATATGCACTAGGACTTTTGCCTCAACATGGATTCTTCCACGTTTGCAAGGTCTACCACTAAAGCCTTACATCTTTTCTCATCATTTGCAATTAACCGGGTGTAAAGAACCCTGGAGGTGACTGCAATGAGCAAAAATCTCATTCACCAGCCTAAACGAAGAGCAAACACTTGAACATGAGAGCAATTATTAAGAATTCTACTTTAAGTTCTTTTCTTTCTAAGAGGTAGAATAAAATAATTTGGTTGAAACATAACAATCATACATCTGTAATGCATTGTATGTCTCATAATGGGTCCTATTCTTCTGGCAAAAAGTGCATTTTTAATGCCCACAATCCATTGTATTGGAGCGACATGAGAAAAACAATAAGGGTCATATTCTATTCCTTCTACAATGCCCATAGACGAAGTGTTTGGTTTTAAATCAATTCTTCATTGCAATCGCTTCGATTCACCCCATCAGTAAAAGACCATAATACACCCTGAGGAATTCCTCCCAACAGACTTCCTTATAATCAAAGTAAATTGTCTAAGCTTGCACTTTTTCAAAGAATCCTACATCCATGGGTATACAACCAGGTAGGCCTTCCCTTTCCGACAAAGCTTCATGGGTGTGGCCTCGTTCCCTAATTAGATGTTTGCGTGTTCTCCTATGCCCATCTTCATGGGTGAGCAAGATGAACAGATCACTTCTACCTTCGATCTACGGGCCCAAAAGAGACATTGAACGTATAGCAAGTGTCATGTCAAAAGGGAGGTCAAAGGGGGCACTGGCATCCTTGAGTTCATCAGCGAATACCTATTCATGATTCTTCATGGGCGACTCCTATGCCTCCCCATGGTGCAAATAGCCCAATCCCTCTCCACCCAAATCATTTTCTTCCCCATGTGAATCACGGTGGCCATCAAATCCCCATTATGCAGATCAAGGTGCCCATGGGGACCCTATGGTATCATGTGTTCAATCTTAAGCTTCCATGGGTAAATCTTCATGATCCATGAGTGAATAGAAAGTTGGATCTGCAATGGATTTCACCTGAATCGCCTTATCTATCCTCCAAAGGAGAAGTTTGGTTTGAAACTCCAATTCGAACCTCTTTATCATAAGCTTTACGTCCTATCAATAAACGATTAGCACTTACATTCACTTTTTATTAACATTACATTGAGGACGAGATCCACTATCGCTTCTGACATTTCTCCAACAATTCAAAGTAGGTGCAAATTCTCCCAATTTGTGACCCACCATGCAATCTGTTATATAAATAGATAAATGAATCTTTCCATTATGAATAGTTATTACATGGCCAATCATTGTGGAAACCATGTACCTCACAGGTGATGCCAAGCTATGGTGGCACACCCAATATCACATTGAGAAATTCTTTCTAATGGCATTCGATCACTATAACATCCCAACCCCCGAGACTTGATTGTCTAACTAATCACAAGGCAGGTCAGGCCATTTTATATTACAAGAATACAACTTCAATCACATTCTAATTATCTCAAGTTTTATTATTTCATAATGAGCACACAACCCAAATAATTTAACTTTAATTAAATAAGACTATTACATGGGAGATAAAAGAAAATCTTTCATCTTTATAATAAAGAAGTACATACTTGAATTTCAAACAACTAACAAGTACATAACTCAATTTAAAAACTAAACTTAGCGAAAATCTTAATTTAAATAATCAAAATTTGGGCAACATGCCCTTACATAAAAACTTTCCAAGTTTAATATTCTATCAAATACTCAGTAGTCTTCATGATTCAATTTCCTTAAAAATAAGAGGGGAAGGGGTGAGCACATAACCCAATGGATCATTCCATAATCACCTAAATTACTAATTCAAATCAAAAGCACATTCAAATTCAAACACTTATAAACAATTAAGCGATTCAACAACATCTTTCGTTATTGTTGACATTAAGACTGAAAGGGATTCTAATCTCTTGAAGTTCTTATCAAAGCACTCCACCCTTGGATGGAAAAACAATTCATCTTGTCATATTCCATTGGAATAAGGATCTCATGTCCACATTCCAAGTAATTTGGGTGTATACCCATCCACACAGTGATGAGCCCTATATATACTAAGTATATGTAAAGAACAACAATAGCATTACTTATATTACTATGATAGTATGTGGCTCATAACTTCAAAATCTTAATTTTAATTCCCACATATTCATGAATCAAAAATCAGAATAATAAAATTAAGAATAAAACATTCATAGAGCATGAAAGCAATACATAGCATGCTTCATAATTCGAATCAACCCAAAACATGAATACTTAAAACATCCATACATGATAATCAAAATTTTAATCTTGATCAAACATGTTGAAAGCTGAAAATAAACATACTAAACTGAAAATAAAAGATGCATGAACATGCTAGAAACTCAAACTAATAAAGCAGAAGTGTAGGAAATCCCATCCACCTCAGTTGCTTGTTTGTAGAAAATCAGGTAGAGATTTCCTTCTTCTTTGCACTTGAAGAACAACCGACAACTTCAAGAATGTAAAAGAAATCCAAAATCCTAACTTATCTTTGAAAATTACTGAAGAACATAAGAGAAGGAAAGGGGTTGCCAAGAAGAGGGCTAAAACAAGCTGAGAGAGAAGTGTCAACTCTTTGCTTTGGGATGAAGAAGAAGTGAGTACAAGGGGGTTTATATAGATTTTCAAGATGCTAGGGGGAATGTCTTGGGCAGCTAGGGCAGCTCACAATTGAGAAACTTTCCAATGTTAAAGGGGACAGTTTGTATAAAATAGGGCAAGTGTGCTCATTAGGGTTTCCTAATCATGTTTGCACAAATCCTTGGATCTTTCTTTGTTTCCTTTATGTGTGTGATCATAAATCAAATTTAAAACAACTTCTAAACCATTTAGTACGTCCATCTAGATCAGATTTTGTGCTCACGACATGTTTCCTAATTAATACATTTGCTTGGGCATCACACATACATTCCATGGGAGCATACACCTTAGGATTTTCAGTTGGCTTTGTTTCTATGGGTGGGTGTGCGTAATCAACAAGCAAATCAAGTCAAGGTGCAAGTAAAACATCTTTCTAATTTTGTTTGGCAAGTGTATCATGAATCTTTCCTAGAAATATTCGCACTTGGGTGTCAATCATGCATGATTAGAGACTTTCTTAATTTTTTTTTTCTCTTGGCCATCAACTAGTAATTGGCATGGAAACTAGTGTGTACAATATCATATCATGGTTTGAAATTTCTAATCTAGGTCCTTGTGTGCTGTGCTCACCAAGCAAGATCATTTTAGACACTTTCTAGGTGTTAATCTTGGAGCCATGAGTGAACATAGAGCAACCTTCTAATTTGGGCATCGATCATAAGCTTAAGAATCTTTCTTATTTCTTGTGTTTCCTTCTTCATCAGGTTTTTAATTTGGGCACGTGTGATGGCTAGGGTTTAGTTGTGGCACACACATTATATTTTTAGAAGCTTCTCTTTGTCATATGTGTGCATACACACACTCACACATATGTAAGGGCCGATTATGAATTATGGGTGCACATGATCATTTGTGGTTGGTCATGCATTCATGGGTCCACATGAATTTAATAAAAAAATCATATCTCATTATTTACTAGTAATTAAGGGCTTTTATTGATATTTTTGTATCATAATAGACTAATATACATTTCCAAACTAGTATTTGACTAGGGTGATTTTCATTTCATTTACTTTCCTAATTTAGACTCTCCTAAAGGGTGTTAGGCAAATGAAACCCCGATTCTTGTCCAATTGAGCGAATTTTTGGATGTATTGTCTAGTTGATCAGTTCATGTCATCTCCTAAAATTTCAAGTCATTCTAAGGTCTTAAGGGTCACTAACTGAAGATTTTGGACATGTTATATTTGCCCCTAAAATGGACTTGATTTTATTTCTCACCCAAATTTCATCCAATTGATATTGAAATTCTCATTTCATTAAGTACATGATTTTCACGGTATTACAATCACAGAAGCCCTTGATAATTGCACAACACTTTAAAGTCGTATACAATGCACAAAAAATGCTTGTACGGTTGTTCAATTCTACGATATTTGAGAATCACCGTCTATACTTCGATGTAGATCTGGGATAATCCTTTGTTCCATGGCCCTGGGGCTAATTGTATGTAAATAGCCAATTAAGAATTTTCAGATGTATTAGTCTAGTACTAGCAGTGCATGAAAGATACAGTCATCGATTCTCCCGCTAGCTAATTTGTCGCAAGCCTTTCGTCGGGTGGAATCCTCCTTTTGCTCCTTAGTGTAATACCCTGAAAAATTTGTACAAAATGAAATGAAATTATGGAATTATAAGGATAAAAGAGACCAATTCATTTCAAGGATTGATTAGCCAATTTAGTTTCTTAAAAACTTCTCAGGGCAATGAAATTAAGAAACATACACAAAATGAAATGAAATGAACACTTCAATTGTCCTAAGCATCCGAAATTCATTTCATTTGTCCAATTAATGGTTCATTTGCCTAATATGCCTCAGTAGAATCTAAATTAGGAAAGAAAATGGAGAACATCTTTACCAAATAGAAGTTATGAATTTTTATTGATTTTGTGTCAACCCAATAATGTGTGCCAAGAGCCTAAAATCTTTGCAAAATGAGATATATGAATTTTTATTAAATTCATGTAGACCCAAAAATGGGTAAACACCCTGAAGCATATGCAAGTTACATGGGTGAGCATACTTTGGTCATGTACACCACACCCCATGCACACGAGGAAAATTGTCCATACTTTGTTTAGAAACCATGAAAGGTGATTCCATGTGCCAAGCTAAAATGATCGTGTGCACCCTAGCTACATACACTCAAAAATGTCCCAAATAATCCAAATTAGAAGTCCAAAAATCTGATCAAGTATGCCGCCATGTGCGATAATGTACACCACCTTGCCATGATCACAAAAACATCCCATGATCACAAACCCTAACCCTGGCCATCGTCTCTTGTGCTTCTAATAGAATGAAAAGTTTCAATGAGGAAACATACTAAAACTCAAGAAGATTCCATTAGCTAAGGGGATGGCCTTGTGCGCATCAAAGAGAAAAACTAAGAATAGAAAGTTTCCTCTTGTTCCCCCATGGCGCCAAAAATGGACCTTGCATATTGTCTAACTTGCCCTTATTTGATAAACACTCATAAATAGAGCAGAAACTTGCTGATTTCACTTAGAATCCAACGATAGAAAGGCCATCAACTAATGAACATCATTTGCACATAATATTCCACTTAAATTGGTGCCAAAAAGAGATAATGAAAGATCAAAAGGTTTCTTTATGCTCTCTTAGCTTCTGCCTGAACAATGAAACCAAATAGGAAACTTGCCTTGAGTACAAAATCTGATCACATATGGATGTTCCAAATTAGATTGCTAGTGATCACAAATGATAGCACATTTATTGCTCACATAATGTCCAAAAGAGGGAAGTTGCCCTATCCTTATAACTTGAGGACCAAGATAGATAACGAACTAAGAAAGTTGACTTGTGTGCAAATCTAATTGGATTTGAATGCACTAATCTGAATTTGAAAGTATCCTAAACCCTTTTGTGTTCACACATGATTAGGAAATTAAATAAGGTTCATATCTCGTGCTTGCACATCAAATAGAAATCTTCTCAATTTTATCAAACCGTGCTCACCTTAGGGATTTGGAAAGATACACTTGCCCAAACCAAGCAAATTGTCCCCCTCTTGTACATGGAAAGATTCTCCTTGCGAGCTACCCAAATCGTCCTTTAAGTGCTCTTGAAACTCTATATAAACCCCCCTAATGCTCTCATTCTTCCTTGTCCCAAAGCAAAAACATACTAGTCCCTCTTGACTTTCTCTAGCCTTCTTCTTGGCAACCCCCTTAGGTCTTGAGTAATCTTGAACTATTTTTAAGTGCTTTGGTGTTTGATTGAGTGTTTTTGAATATTCTTTGAGTGCTAGACATTGGAAAGAAGGGGAAGCTCTATTGGATTTCAACAAAATCAATAACTAAGGTGGAAATGATTTTTAAATTTCCATCTTACTAGTTTAGTTTAATATTATGTTCATGTATGCTTGATTCCAGTTTAATATGATAAGCATGATTTAATTTTCAGTTAAACATGTATATCATTTTTAGTTGTTCATGAAACCATGCCATGCTTAAATTATGCATGTTTAAGTTTATTTTAAAGTATGATGCATGCTATGTGCTTATTTTCATGCTTTAAATGTTTATGTGTTAAACATGTTGATTTTATTTTACTTATGATTCATGAGTATGAGATTGAATAAATGATTTTGAGATTAAGAACCACGTATTGTCACAGTGAACATGAGGGTCAATGTGGGTGTTCTTTACTTGTTGTAATACCCCAGAATTTTGTCAAATAACTAAATAAATTAATTTCAAAATTTTTTTGAGTGCAAACTGTGGGATAACACATGAAAAATAAAATAAATTAGAGTTATAGTGAAAATGAAACAAATAAAACCTTAATTTGATAATTAAATGAAAAATTAAGGTTTAGTGAGATAAATAAATAAAAATAAAGTATAAATACACATATTGACTAATATGTGAGTAAATAAGGTGTATTTAATATAATAAATGTCAATATTACATATTAAGGGAATATGTACATAGAAAAATGTATATAGTTAAATAAAATGTATTTATTAAAAATAAATCAAACATTATGTGAATATTAATGTATAATCACATAA